>QANW01003660.1:219914-230549 GCA_003254865.1 Dryas drummondii
AATCCTAACTACCGGTTTAAATTTTTATTTTGATATTTAGGTTTCAGTTTTAGGTTGTGATTTGTGCTGGGTTTTAATTTTGCAATTTCTATTTTGATTATAACGTTCGGCTGCTTGTTCATTTGGTTATGATTTTACTTAATTATGAGTTTGGTTATACAATTATATATACCTATCTTAATATTAATTATTGTTAGAATGAGAGGAATTAAAGCAAGGGAGATTCAGAAAGGCAATGCTTCCATTTAGGTAGTTTAATATGTCAGGATGATCCATACCACCCAAGCACTGTGGTCAGCGAATTGTCCACGAGCTGCAGGACCTTGAGAACCTTGAATATTTCTGGATGTTCCTTTTTTGTTTTAACTTAGTGATTGGTCAAAATGACTAGTTTGCCATATCTTTTTCTTCGAGTTTGAGAAGTTATGACTTATTTATTCAAAACTGCTATCTAGATAGTCTGGTTCTTTTGGGCACAGGCTTTGTATATCTTTGGTTGTTTTCCTCCCTTTACAAGTTATTTAGAGGATAGTTTGACAAAAAAATGAGTGTAATTTTGACAAGTTGGTTATATATTTGCTCATTTTATTATTATGTAATCGTCTTGGTCTTTGTATTGCACAAGTTTCTGCAATCTTGCATGCTTGCCTAGAATACAAGTGTTTGCCATTGTCTTTTTTGTGTGAGTGCAGTAAATTGTCGCATACCAAAGGATGAGGGAAAGGTTAGACAGTAAATTCTGTTTTAATTTAGGATGTCTGCTTATTGTTTGCATCAATTTTTTTTTTTTTTTTGTGTTCTTATTGTCAAAATAGATTTGGTTATTATTGTTGAGACAAATGGCAGATGAAATTCTAGCTAGTAGACCAATATATATATATATATAAATTTAATATTAATTACTGTTAGAATGTGGGGAATTGACTATGAGCTGCAGGACCTTGAGAACATTGAATATTGGATGTTCCTTTTTTGATTTAACTTAGGGGATTGCTCAAAATTAACAGTATAAAGGAAGCTAATTAAGTGTATTGCTCTTGAGAAGCAGTAAAGGAAGAATGAATCCAATATACACTTGTAGATCAATATATTGTGCTACTTCCTTTATTCAAAACTGCTGCTTCCATTACTGCTTTTCTTACACTAGCTAATTGTGCCTCCATCCAAAGTAAAGACGTATCCTGAAGTGGATTCCCTGCTATCGATATTAAATTGAATGTAGTCTGCATTGGCGTATCCATCCACTTATAATTCTCCTCCTCCATACACAGGCATAAGGGTTTAATAATTTGTTGTTTCAACATGGTGGTACTTCTTTGATGTCATAGTTTAGTTTGATATATCTATATCTCTCTCTTATACATACCAATTGCAGAAACGATCTAAGGTCAACACAGAAAACCAAAAGCGTATGCAGTGGGATCCCTAAACCCTTAATTCAATATGTTTAGTTTTTTTGTAAGGGAGGCACTATTCACAGTCTTCCACCACTCCTCTTTTTATTTTTCTATCTAATAGCCTAGCTCCGATTATATGTACTTTGCCTTACGCAAATGAAGGTTTATGCAAATGAATGTACATAATTTTTAAGCTATGTTTACAAGTTGATGGTGTCATATTGGGATGAAACAAATGAGCTCTCAAACCTAGATTAATCGACTCAGATTGGGATAATGTGATCTGATTATTATTCCATTGTCATTAGTTGCATAAGAGCTCCCAAATCCAGGTCAAAATAAATGAAGGGAGTAATTAATTTTGTATGTTCGGATATTTGAGTGACTGAGTATTATATATGTATTGTTTTTAATTTTATTATATATATATATTTGTATGTCTGATTATTATATATGTATTTTTTAAAATTTTCAAACAGGTATCCAGTTTCCTGACATTTGAGGTTTACTGTCAGACCCATAAGGGGAAGAAGGAGACACGGATCAATGATGTTGCCAAGGCAAAATATGTAAGTTTAATGTTAAGTTTCATTTTAATTAAAAGGCATAATTATAATCATATTATTATTTATCTAAAATAATTTTTCTATTATTTGAATGATGATATGGTGGCCAAGTCGGGTGACGTCCTTAAGGACTTGGCCAAACAAGAATTCTAAAATGATTAGGTATTTTTCCAAATCATATGCCATGCCTTATGCCTAATGCATGCTTTATTTAAGTAGATACCACAACAAATTGGTAGAGAAAATTTGTTTGTTGGCATGTTTCTTGTAGTGTAGGATTGGGTGATACTCTGTTGAGTTTGAATGCAATCAATAAAAAACATTGAAAGCTTTGTGGTTTGAGAGCAATAGTTAAACTACACAAACAACTAATATTGTAGTATATAATTAAGCTGCAATAGTTATAGTCACCTAGCAATATTTAAAGTATAAGCTTGATTAATAATGTGGTTAATTCAGTGTTATAGAAATTTATTAGTTATTTTTCTGTACCGCTTGTTTAAATGGTTTGTGGATATAATGTTTGGGGGGCATGAAAAATGGATACAGCAGATCGTTGCTCCACAAACATTATATCCACAAACCATTTAAGCTAATTTTTAGTTATTAGAAATTTATTAGTTATAGATCATGCCCCCCTAAGCTAATTTTTTGACACATGTCCCTCTTCTTAATAGCTACTTTAACTTTGTTAACAACTATCATTTGACTGTTAACTTATAAGTAAAAGAATGAAATCAAGAAATAGCATAGTCTTTAGTTCTTTACTCACTCAGCCCTGTCTTTCGATCAACTTTTTATTCTATGAGCATTAAACATTATGTCCAAGTTCCCAACCTTTTCAGCCAAGCAAAACTGGATGATTGCACGTTCTTTGTGTTCTTTTTTTTTTTCCTTTTATTCATTAGCTTCACTCATCTTCTTTTCCCTTTAACACTTCCTGCCGTATATTACAGAAATTGAAAATACATTTTGATTCCTCAGTTTGAGATTGGACATTGGAGCGGGTTACATGAAAAATAAAAAACAAGAAAAAGAACAATATAGCATTGTAGGAAAACAGAAGATCTACATGTGTTAATTGAAGCTATTAAATTAGAGAAAAAAAAATGAGGTTGGACGGATTTATGGAAGAATAAATAGAGCTTGACTATATTAGTCATGGTTTTGATGAGGTAGTGTGTTTCATAATTTTTTTTTTTGTTTTCTTTTGGAGTAAATTATATTTTGTAAGCGACATATATCCATTTGTTACTTTATGTAGATGAGCTTGCAAAGTACATATTTAGAAGTGATTAATCATGAGCACTGTGATATCAGACCAAATACATTGCTTCTTAGCTAACTTGTTGAAATGGATGTTGATCAAATTCAGTAAATGATCGCACAGGTGATGATTGATTGTTTTTATTAGACTATTTAGTTCATGCCCTGTTACTATATAATAACTTACATTGGATTCATCCATTCATCCATTGTTTTCCTAGTTTTTCAGTTGCGTAGAGCTTATTGACAAGTGTATCTGGTATTATTAGTTGCGTCAATCCCAATTTCCTTTTTCACAAAACTAGTGGGTTATGGTGGCTGTGATATGTTTGCATGTCTTTGGGTTGGGAAATTGAATGAGGATGAGTCATAAGAAGTCCCAAAACCATTTGCATCTTGTTTGGCATGTAGTCCTGTTGACTGTTGGAGGTTTTTATTTTTATTGTTTATTTGAGTTTGAATGTTAAATTGCAAATCTGTGAGTTTGTTTCATGTCTGAAATAACAGTTGAGTTTTTTTTTTTTTTTGTGATTGAAGTTGAATTATAACAGGTGTTGGAATGTTTTTGTGAAAGAAGCTAACAAGTGCTGCCAATTAATATTGTGTAAATGAAGGCAGCCTTTAGAAATGGTGAATCATGCACCTATTTTTGTGCAAATGCATGCGCTGATGATTGGTGTTTGTAAAGGGAGGCAACCTTAATTTAGATACTAGGATGGGCTGGGGTAATTAATTATAGATATATGCTCTATAGTTTGGTGCAATGTGTAATCTTTTTTCGCAAGGTCTTCAAATACTTGTATTCGATGTTGGAATTAATGGTAATGGAATGGATTGAGATTGCACCAATTTCAGGCTTGAATGTCAGTTTCTTTTATATCAGGAGTGTAGTACAAATTGGATAATGACAGTGATATAATCGTACAAATTTCATATCAGTGTTATTTACACATACATATATAAAATAGCATGCACATTAGTTTATCAAAAACAACCAATATATAAGTAACATTACCATATCAATAAATATAAAAAACTTGATGTCCAACATTGTCTTTTAAATCAGTTATAGATTAAATATACATACACTCAAACATCTTTTTATTAAAAAAACTGAATATGTAACATAGCATGTACATCAGTTCGGGATGCATAAAACGATATTTAAGGTAGTTTACATATCCAAAATCACATTAAATATAATGTAGAGACCATACAAAAATACATTTAATGGGTTTACCATATTGATAAATATAACAGAACTGATGTCAAAATAACAATTTAGATCATTTCCATAGTAATTAACGATGTGTTTCCTATTTTTAATATCATATTCAGAATTTTAATTCAGTAGAAAATTGGAGAACTGATTTCTAAAGGGCCTATTAGATATTAGAATTAGAATAAAAAAGATGTCTAACCTCAAAATGGATATCAGTGTCAAAACGATATCTTAAGTAGGTACATTAGATATCGCCATAAAACATGAATAGACATCAGTTATTCACTGGTATATAAGGGGGGTATTTGTAGTAGTGGTATTAGGGTATAGGATTGCATGTCCAACTATAATTGTCAAACAGAGGTGTCAAAAGAATACTTTAATATAGCAATTGCACATCGGGCTATAATGGATTGACATTGCATAACATTGTGTCATACTTGGGTGGGCTATAATTTAAGTCTAAGTTTCTAATTTCACCAAAACCCAAACCACCCATGTTTATACATTTAGACCGTAAGTGTGTCCTACTACCATATTTTGGCGGAATCCTTTTATCTCATTTCCTTTACAATTTGATTCCCTACATGTACTTAGCTAGATTGTTAACCAATGAGTTTGCCTAGTTTCGTAAAAACTATAAATTTAATTGGTCCTTGTAATAGTTTGTACTTAATAAACAAGCAATGTCAGAATCAAGCATTTACATTCAGGAACAGTTACAATCTAAATTAATTTCACATTGAAAATCAATAGTACCTCTACATAAGTATTCTTTGTTATGGGACATAAAAGTGTCCCATACAACACTGAGGCTCATCCAGCTACAAATAAATAATAACAATACATAATAATTGGTGAGTTTTGTCATGGGACTTTCAAGTGTTGAAGACGAAACCTTGCATCTACGGCTCAACTTGCTGCTACTCCGCATCGCTGTCACTTTCAATCTTCCTGCTGCCATTTGGATTCTTATTTCCTCTACGGTGTCCCTTACTTTTGGGACAGTTGCGCCTGTCATGACCAAATGCATCACATGTACCGCATTTTCTTCCATTGCCTCCCTGTTTGCCTCTTTTGTCTTGGGTTCCCTTGGTCCTCACGATGTTTGGATCTCTAACAATGTTGTTTGGTCGAGCATCATTTCGACGGAAGCGAAGGTTGGTATCTTCTTCTTGCTTCCCAAACCCTTCCAACAATGGTGCTAACCTACTTAATTCATTATTCAACAAATTGAAACCTTCCTCTGTACTGGAAGCCAGGAAACACAGTTTGTTGCAACTTGTACTCAAATAACTGTACCTCGCTAATTCTCGTGCTTCGTCGGGAACAATGTTGTCGGGCAGTGGGATACCAGAAGCTGATTCCTTCGCTGACTTTGTCCATCTCTTAAGAATGAGAGATTCCGGAAGCTCTTTCAGATTCTCATACTTCATGACATTAATAACATGTCAACATGGGAGGCCCTGTGATTTAAGGAGATTGCATGTGCAATTTATTTCTAAGATACCTTTGATATGGTGGAATAACACTTTGAACTGAACATGTTCTTCACCGTATGTATGAATTGCATACATGCGACTTGTCCCAAATTGTACAGGCTGCACGGTCACAAGTGAAGCAACCTTATTTATCTCTTCCCTTACTAACCTGAACACTTTGTCGGTGTACAAGTTTGCTGCATGCCGCTCCAATGCATGAAGATGAGTTGTCAGCACCTGTTTCGAATTCTTCATCTGAAAATCTTCAAACACATGTGAATTCCTCAAGCGTGCCAGACCCCTGTCAATAGCTGGGATAACTTCAAACAACTTCGGACCACTCTTGAGAAAGTCCTTGACAAATCTGTTCATGCCCTCACACCGTTGCGTGCTACGCATTCTACCCCAAAAATGCTGTCTACAATATCCTTCGGCCCATTTGTGACGAATCTCATACATATTCTTCAACCACTCTGATTCACCAAATTCTTCAACCATGCTCGTCCACCGCATTTCAAACTCAGGGGGGCTTGAGGTGTCCCACAGACATCGCTTGAAAGCCTGAATCAAGTTTGGGTCTTTCAAGTTTTGTGCTAAATTCTTCGTGATGTGCCATCCACACAAACGATGTGGAACTCCAGGAAGAACTGCATCTATGGCATTGCGCATAGCAAGGTCTCCATCAGTAATGACCGACTCAGGCCGCTTGTCCCTCATGGAAGATATGAAGGTCTCCAACACCCACGTGTATGTCTCCTTGCTCTCGTCCCCAAGGATCGCACATCCAAAAATAGTACTTGATAGATGGTTATTTGCACCGACAAACAACACTAGAGGCTTCTCATAGTAATTTGTCTTGTAAGTGCTATCAAACAGCACAACATCTCCAAAACAAGTGTAATCCACTAGAGATTGCGAGTCTCTCCAAAACAAGTTTACCAACTTGTTTCCCTCGTCCACACTAAACTTACAATATAAATCGGGGTCACTGTCGACCTTCCCACTCAAGTATGCAAGTGCAGCTTCAATGTCACCCTCAAAAAGGATTTCTCGGCGTCTACAATTCACCTTATTGTACAAATCCTTGATCGTGTAACCAACATTACGGTACCCTCCGGCTCGGTCGACCATGTACTCGTATATTTGGCACGTCCTAATTGATACACCTCGCATTGAAGTGGCCTGGAGAAGATCATCGTCCGGGATAGAGCGGTGTGATCGGATTAGAGGAGCCTCGCGTGGCGTTGCCAGTGGATGGTTGTGGTCCACACAGAATTTCTTCACAACATAACAATCACTTTTCCTACAGAAGCCAATGCAGAATGCTGCTGGACAATTAACTCGTGTGATGCCCCTGGGACATCGCTTCTTTTTCGGTGAGTTTATGTACTTCTCAGCTCTTTCACCTTCCTTGTCACAAACCCATAATCTACTACAGAATTTATCGGTCACCACGGACCATCTCCCATCACGTACCCGAACACCAAATCCCATCGCCGAGGCATAATCTCTGTAAAACTTGTCTGCTTCTTCCAGTGTCAGAAATTCGGAGTCTATAAGGTCATTTTCAGTTAGCTGCTCATAACTTATCCCGTTGTGTTGCAAAATATCACCAAACCGAAACATGTTGTGAGTAGGGGTTGAAGGACCGGGATTATTCTGAGCTTCGTGGGGTGCAGATGTTGAAGCAAATCCGTTACAAACGGTACCCATGTCTCCCTGCTGCAAAATAGATATATTTTTTAAGTAAGCAATTCATGAACTGTCCATTCACATGCAATTCTGTGCAGACGAAAGTGTAATTGCATTTTTACACCAATCAATACAATCTACTGTTTGCCAATCATGTTTTGACATGCAATCAAATAACATTTTGCACAACTAACAATAAAAGAAAATTTTGAAATTCCAGTTTCAAGCCAATTATTCAGACAACATAGTACCCATAATTGCAAACCCTACCAAATTCTACTCAACTCACTCAATCGAACCCTTTAAACATAAATCCTAAAATTAAACACAAACAACCCATTAACATAAATCTCAAAACATAAATTACTTGTTCCTTAAAGAGAAGATGCAAGAATATAAGCTAGGGGAATTTTCCTTGACAAACATATTTGTTTCAATATTCAGTTCAGGCATATGCAGTGCACTCATCACTGTATTATTCAATGGCACCAACAAAACAAACTCATAAAAACAGCACGTAACGAGTTCATAAAATCATAAGCTAAAATGCGACCATGTGATGTAGATTATTATACATATAAATTATATACACATATATGTGATAACCTAGATTTTAATTAAATTGTAGAAGTTAACATAGGTAATATATATTGATAAGAATGTGAAGTTGTAGTTAATAAGAATCAAATATATATTATATAAAGTCACTTCATTTAATATAAATCTAAATCTCCCGTTTCAAGTCCACAATCACAAAGCAACCTCCTGTTCTTGATTGCATTTGAAAGTTCTGTTTTTTTTAACACATGTTTTTTAAGCACAACATAGACACTTCTTGGACAGATATTTTGTTGCTTTTAATTTTTCTTTTTGGACTTGGTATTTACTTTTGTTGTTCAGAAAAATAAAAATGGGTTATTATAACACTAAATTCTAGCTTTAGTAGGACAAAAAAAGAAACTAAATATTGAATACTATAATCAGTAGTAAATTACCTCCTACTGGGGGCTTTCGTGAGTAATCCCCAGGTATGCTCAGTGGGCCTTTAGCTGAAACCACTTAAGAGTTTCTTCGTTTAGAAGATTTTTCAGAGGAAGGGAATCTACAATGTAATTAAGATGTGAGGATCAAAAGTACTGCGTGTAGTTCCATAGAGCAAAAAAGTAATATAGTTTACAAATTTAGATTAAGAGGTGCATAAAAGTAAAATCATTTAGTCAAAACAAGATTACTTATTACGTAAAAAGATTAGGTAGAAACAATGTATTAACAGGATAATTTCAATACGAACATATACATCTCACTTGACTGTCTACCATGGCTTCAAAATGTACCATGGGCTTTAAAGTTAAGGTAAAGTAAAACTTTCAATTTGTTCTCCCTAAAGCAATACTGTCTTTCAACTAGTGCAGAGTTTAGTTAATGAATATTGACACCCAAAAACGGTGGAAAAGCTAAACAGTGCATGCATTTCCAGTTTATGGATGTCATCATATGAATTGTAGACCCAGCCTACAAGGGTGATCAACAAACCCATAATACGCATGATCTCATACCTTCCAGTTAATTAGAAATATTGCTCTCCACCTGATCAAGTTTCTGAATAATTTCAACGGAACCTCATCATCGTAAAGTATATCTAATTTTAAACCTTCATGGAAAATAAAATAGCCTGACAAATCAGCCCCACTTACTTACTCCTCCCCCGGTTCCAAGATTTTGAAAAGAAAAAGAGCATAAAAACAAACCCCACTTTTCTTTTTCCTTGCACAAATTAAAAAGAAAAAAGGGAAAGCTATAACTATTCACTACAAATGAAAAAACTCTTATTGCCACACGAAAAAATTGTTCGCAATCAATTACTTGCAAAGGTAGTAATCCTTCATATATCAGAGGTCAAAGAAAAGATGATATTCAGAATCAATAGTAAAGAAATAAAGGTGTGCACTGTGATAATCCTTCATATATTCCTAAACTGTCCACTCTTTAATAAAACTAATGCATGTAATTGTCCCCTGTGCATAGTCATAGTCAAATTTATTCCTAACAAAAACAAACACACAAAGGAGAACCTTAGAAAAATGAATATACCACAGGTAATCCCTGCTCAGAAATATTTGTCATTTAATGTGTCTTGGCTTCAGGTTAAATTGCTGGAAGTGCCTGTTTCTGAGCCTGCATAAATTAGTTCAAAATCCAAATATTAAATTCATGAAAGAGATAGAGAGTTTGACATATGAATAAAACTACAAAATCAAATGTAAACAAATCGAAGCCCTAACCTGGGTGAGAGAGACAGAGTCGGAGTTTTATAGTTTCTGAGAGAGCGAAACTCGGTGAGAGAGAGAGTTTGAGTGAGTTTTCTGGGTTTATAGGTTTCGAAACTCAGTGACAGAGGGTCTGAGCTTTCTGGTATGATGGGCGATGGACGTGCTAGGATGGGTTTCTGAGTTTTCTGGGTTTTTGGTGGGAGGATGGCGAAAGGGTGCCGACAGGGCGAGGATTGAACGAGAGTGCCAGGACGGCGAGAGAGAGTCTGATCTTGCTGGGATGGGTTTCTGAGTTTTCGGTGAGAGGATGGCGAGATCGAGGGTGGCTAGAGGGCGAGGATTCAGTGAGAGAGTGAGAGACTGAGAGGGCGAGGATTCAGTGAGAAAGTGAGAGACTGAGAGGGTGAGGGCTGCGAGAGAGAGTCTGGGTGAGGCTCAGTTATTTATTTTGAATGGAGAGTGAAATGGGCAGAAATTCTGTGTGATTTGTGAAGTAACCATTTTTTTGATGCATCCCCCAAGAATGTGGTAACTCAGTCAAGATTTGGTAAGTTACCAAATCTTGACTAAGAGTTACCACTTTCTTGAGGGATGCATCAAAAAAATGGTAACTTCACAAAACTGCATAAAACCCAAATTACCACTNGAAAATGGTAAACATCAAGAATGTGGTAACCATATACAATGGCAACTGTATACAGACAAACGTGCAATTGCATTCTCCGAGTATTAAATAAATAC
>QANW01003660.1:235220-278985 GCA_003254865.1 Dryas drummondii
TACAAAACTGTACCCATACATACCAACATGTATCCGGTTTAAGGATAGAAAAAAACATACCAACAGATCTTCCTCCTGGACTCTGTGCTGCTATATGTGAAAACCCAAATCGGGGAAAAAACCAATTACATTTTCTGGCATAGCAAGAAAAACCAATTCCTCTGAAATCCATACAAGTAAGAGAATTTAAATACACAAATTTTAGAAAGTCATTGCAAGGTAATTGACAAGATTGACAATCTCTCTATGAGAACGCAATTATACCTCTATAATGATCCGGTAGCGACCATGACCTCATACCTGGTCCCCGAGAGAGACCTCGAAGCCGCTAGAAACTCAGATCGCCGGCGAAGGGGTTGGATCTGTTCTCCTTTGATTCTCCTCCATGATTGAATTTCGGGACTAAAGGAGGACACCCAGACGATCAGTGTGTCGAGAGGACGATGTCTTCGGTGGTCGGTGTCGCAACTCCGCTGGAGAAGGCGGATGGCCGTCACGAAGTTCAATCGATTCGTCGATTTCGGCATGGTAACTGGTAGATGAATATTTGGGGCCGATTTTGCCAACGTTGCCGCCGGACGGCTGGGCTTTGATTGGAGAAAGGATGCGGGAGAGAGAGGGTAAAGATTAAGAAGCAAAACTACGTAATATTTTGAAGTTAACTTGTTACCTGCTGGCCCATAAGTTTTTTTCTTAACCGTTAGATCAACATTCACTAATCTAACGGTCAAAAGCTTGAAGGCATCTAATGCCTGCAATTATGTTAGAATTTCCGTATATATATATATATATATATTTTTTCTTATGAGGTGTTAATTCGTTAACCATTAGATTGTGTTATAGTGATGTGGCAGCTTTGTACTAAAAGTCAAGTAGATCCTAACACCCAAAATCCAAGCAGATGATCCATGTCCATTCATAAGTTGAAGACATGTCAATACTCTATGGATGAAACAAAGTAATAAATAATAAAAAACTAAAAATTCAATTAAAAATAAATAAACCAAAAACGCCCAAACCCTCCCTCACCCATTGCAACCACCCACCACCTCTCCTCCCTTCCTCCTCACCAGTCGACTCTACCATCCCTTCGGTCAACAATCCATTTTCTTTCTATCTCTCACCACCCTTTACCTATCTCTTTCTTCTCCACTTTATTCCTCTTTTTGTCTTTATCCTGTTAATTTCCTTGTAAAGAAGGGGAAAGAGAGGGAAAGAAAGGGGCACGTGATGAAGTAAATTAGAACTTTTTTAGGTCAAAAGAAATTGATGAAATTCAAAAAGTGGAGCACAATTGAAATAATTAGTAATCTACAATACCAAAATTGAGAGAATTGAAACTATAGATAGCTTAGTGAAATTTGACCCAAATTATATGCACTAAAATTGCAATTTGGCATTTTTCTTCTTGTTAACTACGATTTTAGTCATTATGTTTGACCTGCAATCAATATTCAATATATACTTATTAAACAGCGGACAAAGTAAGATGTAGGCTTATTATTGCAACAAGTTACAAATTCAAGTGGCAATACGGTTTGATTTGTTTTTTCTGTGAGAATGTGAAACCATCCTAAATTCCCAATAGTCTAGGGGCATAAAGGTAATTTTATTTTAATAAACTAAGAGGGCTATTATTTGAACACTCTTATTCCTCTCCCTGCACATCTCTTTCTCAACTCACACACTTTTTTTCTTTTTAATTTATTCAATTTCTCGATACACACCCTTAAAATTTTTAAAATACCCTTATTACACAATAAAAAAACCAAAACCCAGCATAGCCCCCGACCCCACCACTAGTCGCCTTTGTTGACAGTGGTCCAACCTGCTGGCTTCCCTTTCCTTTTTCTCTCTCCCTCTCTATATATTTCCCTCTCTCTCTTATCTCTCCTTTCTATCTCTCTCTCTTCTTTCCTCTATCCCTCTCTCTGGTTTGTTGCAATATAGTAGAGAGAGAGGGACATAGAAGAGAAGAGAAAGAGACAAAGAGGGAATGAGAGAGGGGTAAAGAGAGGGAGAGAGAGAGAATGAGGGATAGATAAAGGAAGGGAGGTCGGTGGGAGGTGGGGTCAAGACTTCGGGTGGTTAGGTTGGGGTAGGTTGTCCTTTATGGTTATTTGAGTTTAGGCTAAAACTGTAATTTTATTATATAAAAGAGAGGGGTGTGTAATGAGAGAAAAATGAGTGTTTATATAGCAATTCTCAGTAATAAAATAACTAGAAATTTTTTTAAATAGAATTGGGGTGTAGAGAGTACTTAGGGTACATAGAAGAGAAAAAGAGTAATTCTATTTAGACCTAATTTATTTATTTTTATCCCCAACACACTTTTTACACCCAACTCTGAAATTAAAATTATAAAACTATTTCTATAGCAACACCCAACACTACTTAAATAACTGCGGCCAAAGAGTCAAATAGGTCAGGAAGAAAGAGTCTGAGGTTGGGTCGGACTAGATACGTCTTGGAAGGAAGGTTCATTCTTTGAATCTGATGGTGACTTTTGTTCCACTGCTATCGTTAAGCTTGGACATGGTGCAACAAGAAGAGAATTAGCAGAATAGGATAAAGAATTTTTTATTATCATCTACCTTCCTACCCCACCCACCGCCCTGATCCTGAATCTGCTTTAGACTAGCTTTACATTGCGAATACCATTCGGGAGTTCGAGGGAAGAATTATATTCTTAATTTGTGTTTGGGCTACAATACTATGAATCCTAACTGTTTCATGCTGTATTTAAACAAAATGGGGAGAGTTTTGAAAAAAAAAAAATTTGTATTTTGTTCGACACTAGTGAATTGAACACTCCAAACGCCACCATACCAAACTGGCCATGCATGGTTTAGGAACATTCGACGTGGAACAATCGAAAAATTATTTTTGAAAATTTTGGGGAAGCGTTCGACCAATGACTACTGTTGACGCAAATTCCCGTAAGGCAGATGCAACAACTTAGATAGTGACCTGGCTGATCCGAAGTCTTGCTGAATGATGACGTGTGATCTTCCTGTAGACAAGCACAAGATCAAAGGAGATGGACCGGTGTGGTACCAGCCAAACACACTCCGATGATAAAGTCAGTAATATGTGTTTGATGGTGTTTGAATGGAAGTGAAGAAGAACAAATGATGAACTTGGGAGAATGGTAAGAACAAGGCAAATGTTCTGGGTTATTCTCAGCAAGTTGGGAAAGGTTTGTGCAAGTGTTTGCTTGTAATGGCTGGATTGATAGCAAGATTGATTGATAAATTGATCGATCCCCCTGTTTGTGCATATACGGTGCCTTATATAGGCAAAGGGAGATGTGATGAGTAAGTTACCTGTATGTGAATGAATGGTTGCCAGAGGCCCACGCGTTTGGTCAGGACTTAGTGGCATGCACAGCTGCTCACCTCCTGAGCATTCAATGCTGCCTTGAATGCTCCATTAAATGCAAGGTTGGAAGGTTCAGACAAACTACCCCAATAGTCATGGATGCAGGCTGGATATTCCATCTGTCAGAGGATTTGTGTCAGGTGCATTTAAGTGTGGCGGTTCATCCCAACGTGATCTTCCTGGGAATGGCGGCGGAGGGCCGAGCTGAACCGAACACAAGTCTCTATGCGTATACATGAAGCTCATGCGTGGTCGGATCGGACATGGGATTCCAGACCGAGCCGGTCCAGTAGATAGGGGTCCCCCGAAGCCATAACTTGTCGACGCCAGAACTCGAAAAGGAGATTATCTCTGTGCCGAGCCGAGCCGAACCGGGATGACCATGGAAAGATGAACACTCAATCCCTTGGATGGTCATCGGTTCGGCTCGGACCAGGCATGGAGGACCCGAGCTGAGCTGGCGGGGGAAGTGCTGAGCAGTGATGATGTGGAGGTCAAAGTTTGACCACTGAAGGTCAAATCCAAGGGTGGTTTTGACCAGCCACGTGTCGAGCCATGATTGGCTGTTTGGATCGGTGTGGGTTTTCCCACAAACAGGAGTCCCCCAGCTTCCGATCCGAGCGGACAGTGGTGGATTGGAAGTTGAAATGTGCTTTTCCCTGGGGAATGATACGTCGTTAGATCCGAACCGAAATGATATCGGGTTCCGATCCGAGCAGGCCAGTCTTCCCGAAGACCGAGCAAACGATGACTTGTATTTGGCCAAAATATCTTCGAGAGCAGGTGAAGAGACGTTTGGTGTCTGCATGGGGGAACGTAAGCGTCACATCATTTATAGGTATTTTGAATGTTTGACAGGTGTCGAGATCTGGCATGTGAAGCGCCAAAAACGAAGGGTTGAGATCTGATTTGCATGAGTTATAAGTAGCTATCCTCTCTCTCTCTTCCTTTTCACTTTACAGTTTTTTTTTTAGAAAACTTCAACTCTCTCTCTCCGCAAACTCTCCTCCACCGTGAATCTCCTTTCTTCTCCGCCGTCAGCGTAGCAGTCCGGTCACAGTTCTGGGCAAGCGTAGCCATAGGCGAAGCTATTCCGAGTGTGTGAGGGGTGGAGAGATTGGCCGGACAAAAACCAGTAAGTGATTCTGTCCATTCTTGAGTTTTTGTGTTTTTCGGGTTTGTTCTTGGTTGTTCTTGAAAAAGAACGCTTTTTGATCCAAAAAGTAAGAGAGAGAGTGGGAAAAAGTGTTTGCCATGTCAACCACCGATTCGAGTGGTAGGCTCGGCTCGGGAGAGGCATTTGATGGGGAAAGTGACGCCGAGCTGAGCCGAAGTCCACCGGCAGGTGAGGCGAGTTGGGACGGTTTGTCCGAAGAATTAGACGAGGTCGGCTCGGCGCTGGATCACAATCCAGGCGAGGAGCGCCGAGCTCGGGGAGATCAGGAAAACCCCGAAGTGTTGAGTTCCGACCGGGAATAAGGGGTGACCGAAGGTGATGATGAGGAACCTCTGGATGTCGAGCCGATCGCGACCATTCCGAGTAGACTCACCTCGGGTTCACAAGAAAGGGACGGGTCACGATGCATCGACCTCGGCCTCGGCTCAGCAGGTGACGGGGAGTCCGATCGACCCGAATTTCTATGAGGAAATGGCGTGGAAGGCTGATCAGATCCCAAATGAGATGACCGAGTTTCATCTCAGGGATTTGAGGAATAGATACTCAGTCCCCGAGTCCGTGCTGACGAGGTTTCCGATCAGGGGAGAGAAGCCGAGCCGACCTCCAAAGGGATGGGTGACAATGTACCCCGAAATGTTCGAGAACGGGGTTCGGCTTCCTCTGCACCCCTTCCTGCAAGACTGGCTCGCGACGATCGGCGCGGCGCCACACTAACTGAACCCAAACGTATACAGGATAATTTTGTCTATGCACATCTTGTGGCCCAAAGTGCACAAGTGTGTGCCAGACAAGGATCTCCTGTTCTGCAACTAAGCGCTGAGGTCGAATCAGAGCGAGCTCGGATTCTACAACCTCCAGGCGTATTCGGGGCCACTCTTCGGTGGGAATCCCTCCTCTCAGAAGACATGGAAGAAAAGATATTTCTTCGTTTCTGGGGACTGGGAGTTCGCCGACCCGAACTTTCTTCCCTTGGCTAGGGTTCCTAGGGCGTTTAGGATTGCAGGTGGGCATTGGATTTCTGGGAGAGCCGATCCGAGAGTGACTTTGTTTATTTTTGCCTTATTTGTTTTTCGAAACTAACTCTTTATGTTTCGTTTTGTAGTTGGCTGGAATAAGGGCAAACTCCGGGGCGAACTCAGGGATCAAATCGCCGTAGTGAGGAGCTCGCCCGAAGAATACCTATCGACCAAGTTCCTGCTCGGGGAAACCCAAATCAGGTTGAGTGGGATCTCCTGGTTTGTACCCAGGTGGAATCCACGAGCCGAGAAGGGAATGAATCCCGCCGAGATGGAAGCTCGGCTCAGGAAGAAGGCGGCGCGGAGCGTCCAAAGGAGGGGCGCGGGGCGGGCCCCTGCCGAGCCGGTCCAGGCTCCTGTCGCAGCAGCAGCCCAGCCCGGACCTTCTGTTCCGAGGTCGGCTCGGCAAGGGGAGAAGAGGAAAGCCCCCCAGACCGAGGTCCGGGTGGAGAAAAAGGCTCGGGCTGAGCCCAGTGCCGATGCGTCTGGCTCGGCACCCCTGAAGACGGTGGAAGTAGACCCCTCCATCGAGCCGTTCGTCACGGGCTTTAAGCGCGTGATAACGCCAAAGATAGTGGAGGGGCTCTGGGCCGGTCAGGAGGAGCCGAGCTTCAGTCAGAAGGCTCTAAGCACATCCCGCCAAGCCATGCTGGTAAGTCTTTTTCACCTCGGATTACGTTTATCCGATCGGTTCGGATTAATAATTTTTTGTTGTTTTTGCAGCTCGCCTTGAAGCAGTTTGAGGCTGCCCACGCCGCTGTCGAGGCCGAGGCCAGGCTGGGGAGGTTTCGGGAGCGGAACCGAGAGTTGAGGGAGAAGCTGGCCGAGGCCGAGCGGGGGGTGAAGGCCGAGCGTGAGCGGTCGATGGGTCTACGGTCCAAGCTGGCCGAAAAAGGGGTGGAGGTCGCTCGGCTCAGGAAAGAGCTTCTCACTTCTGAGCAGAAGGTGGCGGACCTGGGCCAACTCGCCGACCAGCTTCAGCGAGACG
Source organism: Dryas drummondii (assembly GCA_003254865.1). NCBI lineage: Eukaryota > Viridiplantae > Streptophyta > Magnoliopsida > Rosales > Rosaceae > Dryas > Dryas drummondii. The sequence continues at coordinate 241,783 of QANW01003660.1, forward strand.
TTGAGGAGGCTGAGCGGAGGGCGGCCGAGTCGCGGCGACGGGCCGGGCTCCCGAGCGCCCAGGTGCTGGCTGATGCCCACTTTCAAGGGTATCAGGAGTTCTGGAGGAGATCCGGTCGAAGAGGCCGGATTGGGATGTCTCGTTCCTCGGTGAGTCCGACGGCGAGGGGGATTCCCAGGGAAGTCAGCAGGAAGACCTTCCTCCTCCCGTTCACCAGGCTCCCGCTGAGGTGGTGGCAGCCACGGCCGAGCCGACTCAAGAGGATCCTCCGTTGCCGGAGTGCGAGCCGACCCCAATCCCCAGTCCCCGAATCTGATCCCAATGCTGAGATGCAGATCGGCGGGGTTGAGGTGGTGCAGCTCGGCGAGGAGACGCTTGAAGAGTCCACCGAACCGATCCTGGAGGGGCCTGCCGAGCGATCTGCATGATTTTGTTGTGTTTTTATTTTTATGTTTTATCCCCGAGCCGATGTGTGGCTCAGGTTTGATTGATTTTGGAACAATCTGTATTTGGATTTATCTTGTTTAATTTATCAGTATTTTCTTTTTATGAAACAAGTTGTTGTCAGTTCAGCTCGGAAATTAAGCTAAAGACATAACCAATAACATACGAACAAGAAAGTGATAAAAGTAACGATTATGATAAAAACAAAAGGCATTTTGAGATCGGCCCGGCATACCGATCGCAATGAAATGAATATTAATGATAAACTCCCAATTGTCTTCGGATCAGCCTGATAAGCATGATGAAGATTAAGTAGGAATTTTTAAAACCCTAGTGATCCCAGATGGGCTCGGTATACCCATTGAGATATTTAGGAATTTTGTTTTTTGAGAAAAATATTCAAACCTGCTTTCAGATCGGCTCGACATGCACGATGAAAGTTTTGGTTGGAGTGTATATTTTTCTTTTAGAAATATCCTGTCGAACGTTAGGACTTATAGAAAGTTACTTCGGCTCGGCCAGGGATTTTTATAGACCAGGTAAGTCTGTACTATGACGAGCATCGGGCCGGAAATGGCACGCCAGCTCGACACAGGAGTTTATAGACCTGATGAGTCTGTAATATGCCGAGCGTTGGGCCGGAAATGGCTCGCCAGCTCGGCACATGAGTTTATAGACCTGATGAGTCTGTAATATGCCGAGCGTTGGGCCGGAAATGGCTCGCCAGCTCGGCACATGAGTTTATAGACCTGATGAGTCTGTAATATGTCGAGCGTTGGGCCGGAAATGGCTCGCCAGCTCGGCACATGAGTTTATAGACCTGATGAGTCTGTAATGTACCGAGCGTCGGGCCGAAAGTGGCACTTCGGCTCGGCACATGGGTTTATTATTTTTTCGAAGGAAACACTTAGATCTTTCCTCTTTGTTGAAAGTGTATAGGAGTAGAGCCCCCAGTGTTTGCTTCGAAAAAGAAGAAGATGAGTCAAAATGTGTTCATCCTTTCATTGATTGGAACGAATGTCAGGTCGGACAGTCCCCGATCCTAACTACATTCTACTGATAATAAGTCTTCAAGTGTTCAGCGTTCCAGCTATGCTTGAGAGGCTTCCCAGCCAAAGTGGCCAAGTTGTAAGTGCCAGGCTTGACTATGCCTGTAATTCTGTATGGTCCGGTCCAGTTCGGATCGAATGAGCTTTCCTTGACGGCAAGGGGATTCTTCTTCATGACGAGACTGCCCAATCCGAAGCTCCTGGGCCTGACCCTTTGGTTGTAGTATTTGGCTACCCTCTGTTGGTAAGCGACTTGGCAGAGATTGGCGTCGGTTCGCCTCTCCTCGATCATGTCTAGGCCGAGCAGAAGCCCGGTGTCATTGGTGTCGGGATTGTACGTACCGGTCCGAAATGAAGGAGTCCCCATTTCGACCGGGACGACAGCGTCAGTTCTGAATGCCAATGCATAAGGTGTTTCCTTCGTGGAAGTTCGGTAGGACCATAGCACCTCTGGCAAGAGTTCAGGCCAATTCCCTTTAGCATTGTCGAGCTTAGTCTTCAAGGTCTTCTTGATGATCTTGTTGATGGCCTCGACCTGTCCGTTCGACTGCGGATGGTAAGGAGCGGTGAAGCGCAAGTTGATGTTCAGACGTGAACAAAAACTCCGGAATTTCTTGCAGTCGAACTGTTTGCCATTGTCCGCAATGATGGTGTGCGGCATGCCGAACCGGCATATGATGTTATTCCAGACGAAGGTCTCTATCCGTTCGGCCGTGGTAGTGGCTAGGGGCTCGGCTTCGGCCCATTTTGTGAAATAGTCGACTGCTACTACGGCCATTGTTACCTGCCCTCTCGCCTTCGGCATAGGGCCAATCAGATCGAGTCCCCACTGCGCGAACGGCCAGGGATTGGATACGGAGGTCAGCAACTGAGGAGGTTGATGGGGGACTGCGGCAAATTGCTGGCATTTGACGCAAGCGCGAGAGAGATGATCTGCGTCTTTGTTCAGCGTCGGCCAGAAGTAGCCCTGCCGGATCGTCTTGTAGGCGAGGGCTCTTCCTCCAGAGTGGTTTCCGCATATCCCTCGTGAATTTCTCTCAGCACATCCTGACCTTCTTGGGGAGTGACACACCGCAAGTAGGGCAGGGAGAAACTCCTCTTGTAGAGCTGACCGTCGATCATGCTGAACCGAGCCGACCTCGTCTTGATGAGACGTGCCTTGTCCCTCTCTGGGGGGAAGATCCCGGAGACCAAGTAGCTGATGATCGGCGTCATCCAGTTCGGCTCGGACTCGGTCTGCATGACGGCAGATCCCTCCTCGGCCGTGCTAGGCCTATCCAGGATATCCACTGGAACGTGTCTGGCGGATCCGGTATCCGTGGCTGAGGCCAGGCGTGCCAAGGCATCGACTCTGCAGTTTTCTACCCTCAAGATTTGGAATATTTTGTACTTGTGGAAGTTCCCGAGCAGTAAACGGGTCTTCTCGAGATAGGCAGTCATGCTAGGTTCTCGAGTCTCATACTCTCCCAATATCTGATTGACGATAAGTTGGGAGTCGCTAAAGATGTTCAGTTTGGTCGCGCCGAGCTCCTTTGCCAATCTGAGTCCGGCGATGAGTGCCTCATACTCTGCTTCATTGTTGGATGCTTGAAATCTGAAGCGAAGAGCATACTCCATCACAACTTGTTCTGGGGAGATCAAAACAAGCCCGGCCCCACTTCCCATTGTGTTGGAAGATCCGTCCATGTAGAGAGTCCAGGTGAGAAGATCAGCCTGGCTGCGTTCATCGTTTGTGTTCGGATCGGACGCTGTTGGCGTAGCGTCGGCGCGCGGTGGGTCTTCCGTCGAGGTGGTTGACTCACAGATGAAGTCCGACATGGCCTGACCTTTGATTGCCGTTCTGGGACGGTAGATGATGTCGAACTCGCCAAGCTCGATTGACCACCTGATGAGCCGACCCGAAGTCTCGGGTTTTGCTAAGATTTGCCTGAGCGGCTGATCGGTCAAGACGACGATTGAATGAGCCTGGAAGTAGGGCCTTAATTTCCGAGCCGAGCTGACCAGAGCGAGAGCCATCTTCTCGAATTTTGGATACCTGGTCTCGGCATCGGCGAGGGCTCGGCTCGTATAGAAGACCGGGTGTTTTACACCGCCGACCTCTCTCACCAGAACTGAGCTGAGAGCCGAGTCAGAAACGGAGAGGTAGAGAAAAAGTTTTTCACCTTCCTCTGGTTTGGATAAGATGGGAGGTTCCCCCATGTGCCTTTTCAGATCTTGAAAGGCCTGCTCGCATTGGGGGGTCCATTCTATGCCCTTCCCTGCTCCCCTTAAAGCTTTGAAGAAAGGGAGGCACCGGTCAGTGGACTTCGAGATGAACCGGTTCAGGGCGGCGACTCTTCCAGTCAGACTCTGGATTTCCTTGCGTGTCCTTGGGGACTTCATGTTGATCAAGGCCTGGATCTTCTCCGGATTGGCCTCGATCCCCCGTTGCCTGACCAGATAGCCAAGGAACTTGCCTGACCGAACTCCAAAGACACACTTGCCTGGGTTCAGCCGCATCTGATATTCTTTTAGGACTCCGAACATGTTTGAGAGGTCCTTGACGTGATCGTCCGCCTTTATGCTTTTAACCAGCATGTCATCCACGTAAACCTCTACGGATTTGCCTATGGAAGATCTGAACATGTGGTTGACCAGCCTTTGGTAGGTGGCTCCGGCGTTTTTCAGACCGAAGGGCATGACCTTGTAGCAGTACATGCCGCGATCCATTATGAAAGATGTGCCTTCCTGGTCGGATTTGTGCATGAGGATCTGATTATACCCAGAATAGGCGACCATGAAGCTGAGGAGCTGATGTCCTGCTGTTGCATCGACGAGCTGATCTATTCTGGGCAAGGGAAAGCTGTCCTTGGGGCAAGCTTTGTTCAGATCGGTGAAGTCTACGCACATCCTCCATTTCCCATTATTCTTTTTCACCATGACCACGTTGGCAAGCCAGTCGGGATAGTTGACCTCCCGGATGAACCCGTTATTTTGCAACTTGGTTACCTCTTCAGCCATGGCGGCGTATCGGATCGTATGACCTCCTCTTCTGACGGACCGGTTTGCATCCCGGGTCGGTGTTCAGCCTGTGAGTGATCACATCAGACGATATGCCTGGCATGTCACCGTAAGACCAGGCGAATACTTCCGCATTGGCACGGAGGAAGTCGATTATGGCAGAACGCTGCTCGGGACTGATCTGAGTCCCCACTCGGACAAGCCGATCCGGTGTATCGGCCGAGATCGGCATTTCCTCCCAGGCCTCGGCGGGAAGGGGCCGAGAGTCTGGGTTCGACTCGGAAGTGAAGTCGAATGTTTCCGCCCTCGGCCACCTGCCCGAATCGGCGATGGAGTCAAGTTCTTGTGAGTTCGGCAGCTGACCCTTCTGCTTGATCGAACTGGCGTAGCAAGACCGAGCCGAGCACTGGTCTCCTTGGATGACAATGCAGTCGTCGCCCAACGGACATTTGATGAGGAGATTGGCGTAGTGGACGATACAGTCAAGGTCGACCAGAGCTGGTCTGCCCAGGCTGATATTGTAGGCTGACTGCCGTTTGACGACGATGAAGTACGTCATGCAAGTCTTCTTGATCGGTCCCTTCCCGAGCGAAAGGGGAAGGTAGATGTGTCCGAGGGGCTGAACCACTTCTCCCCCGAAGCCGATCAAGGCTGGTGTGTCAGTCTCCAGCTTATCCTCGCCGATGCCCATCTGCCCGAACGCAGAGTGTTAGAGGATGTTGACTGAGCTCCCTCCATCGACGAAGGAGCGTGCAATGGTAGTCCCGGCTACCTCAGCACTATGACGACCGGATCATAGTGGGGGAAGATGATCTCATTCGCCTCGTTCGGCTCAAAGGTGACCGGTGCCCAGTCTTTCCGTTGTCTTTTGGAAGTGCTGGGCTGACCCGTTTGGATCGACAGGGATTCGTGAGCTTGAGCCGCCTGTCTGACATACTCCTTCTGGGATCGGTTTGAGTTTCCCACAAAGGTTGGCCCCCCGTCGATCGATCCGATGGCAGCATCCCGGACGTCGATGGTGCTGGTGGGCTTCTTCAGCGTGGCCTTGGGTACCCTAGGTCCGCCGGCCAGGAATTGATTGATCTTACCCGCCCGGGCAAGAATCTCAATCCCGTCGCGGAGAGCGTAGCAATCACCCGTGACGTGGCCATGATTGGAGTGGTACTTGCAGAAGACGCCCTCCCTGATTTTGTCTTGGGGTGGTCCCTTGATCTCCCTTGTAGCTGGGAGCTGGTCCTTGATTTTGGAGAAGATGGTCTTCAGACTGGCATTGAGGGGGGTATACTCCGTATACTGGACAAATTTGGGCCCCTTTCCCAGGAGTTGGCGTGGCTCCTCGGTTTTATTTTTCTTGGATTGGGCCTGAGGTTTGGGACTCGCGACTTCTCCCTCCTTCCTTTTGGCCGAGGTCGGCCTAGGATTCAGGGCCTCCACCTGAGCGTCCCACTCTTCGGCACGCGCCCACTTAGTGGCTTCAGCAGAAAGCTCATCATAAGTAGAGGGTGGGTTCCTCATCAGGTGAGAGCGGAGTCCCCCGGCGAGCAGACCTTGCATAAGAGCATTCTTAGCTGATCTGTCGTCGCAATCGTCGCACTTCGTATACTCGATGTTGAAGCGGATCATATAGGCCTTGAGGCTCTCCCCTTTCTGTTGTTTAATGAGCGACATATCGTTCAAGTTGTTGAGTCGTTCGGATACAACCCGATATCTCGCCAGGAAGGCTCTCCGAAGGTCGGAGAAGGAATCGATGGAGTTGGGCTAGAGGGTCCGGAACCAGCCCTGAGCCGATCCCTTCAAGGTTGAGGGGAAGATTCGGCACTTCGTAGCCTCGGACGCCTGACGGGCTTCCATGGCGTACCTGAAGCTGTCAAGATGATCGTATGGGTCTTTGGTCCCATCGTACTGATCCATCTTGGGGGGTTTGGTATCCCGGGAGATCTCAGCATCCATGATCCTGCTGGTGTATGGGAGGGGGAGTTCCTCCCCATGGTGGGTCCTGCCGAGATACCCCCTGGAGACCTCCACCTGGCCGAGCCGATCGTGGACACTCCGGATTTGATTTTGTACCAGAGTGTGGACCAAATTTTCCACGTCGGGAGTGGCCGGCTCGGCCGCATTCTCCCCCGATCGCTCTGTTCGATCACCTAGTCTCTCGCTTACCGGCTGACGAGTGATCCTCTCGCTCACCGGACGTCGGTCGGACATGACCATGGCCTCCCCTAGTCGTTCCGCCGCAGACCGTCTCCCCGAATGAGTGTCCGACGGGGAAGGGCCCTGACTTGTGGCAGAGCCGAGCTTCCTGAAGGCCGCCTGTTTCTGCTGGAGAAGGCGGTGGGCTTTCAAAAACTCGGCCTGTTCGGCCGGGGACATGTCTTCGAAGCCTGGAAAGGGGTTATCCGCATCCTGCCGAGCCGACCTATCGTCCACGTCGGCCGGGGCGCTTTGTCGAGAAGGGGATGGCGAAAAGACCTCCTGCTCGGTTCGGGTTTGACGTGATCGGAAACCCGATCTCCCGCTGTTTTCGAGCTGAGCACGATGACGCGCGAGCTCCTCAGCCAGCTCAGCTTGTTTGGCGAGCAGCTCGTTATTCTGCTTGAAAAGCGCATTCTCAGCGGCCAGATGTCGCTGGATCTCCCTGAGGAGTTTGTGAGCAGCCTTGGTCTTCGAAGGACCTTTGGATTTGGTTGCCCTGGGGAGTTGTGCTCCCCTGGTCTTCTCAGGTGTCTCGGGCTGATGTTATTCATCATTCCGGGACGTTTCTGAGGAAGAGCTGTTGTCACGATAGATGGTAGTCATGCTGACTTGTGTGAAGGAAGAGCTTAGCACTTGTGAAGATGAACACAGCGGCTGAAGACGTCTTTCCCACAGACGGCGCCAATCTGTTGATGCAAATTCCCGTAAGGCAGATGCAACAACTTAGATAGTGACCTGGCTGATCCGAAGTCTTGCTGAATGATGACGTGTGATCTTCCTGTAGACAAGCACAAGATCAAAGGAGATGGACCGGTGTGGTACCAGCCAAACACACTCCGATGATAAAGTCAGTAATATGTGTTTGATGGTGTTTGAATGGAAGTGAAGAAGAACAAATGATGAACTTGGGAGAATGGGAAGAACAAGGCAAATGTTCTGGGTTATTCTCAGCAAGTTGGGTATGCTTTTTGGTGAGCCAAAGGTTTGTGCAAGTGTTTGCTTGTAATGGCTGGATTGATAGCAAGATTGATTGATAAATTGATCGATCCCCCTGTTTGTGCATATACGGTGCCTTATATAGGCAAAGGGAGATGTGATGAGTAAGTTACCTGTATGTGAATGAATGGTTGCCAGAGGCCCACGCGTTTGTTCAGGACTTAGTGGCATGCACAGCTGCTCACCTCCTGAGCATTCAATGCTGCCTTGAATGCTCCATTAAATGCAAGGTTGGAAGGTTCAGACAAACTACCCCAATAGTCATGGATGCAGGCTGGATATTCCATCTGTCAGAGGATTTGTGTCAGGTGCATTTAAGTGTGGCGGTTCATCCCAACGTGATCTTCCTGGGAATGGCGGCGGAGGGCCGAGCCGAACCGAACACAAGTCTTTATGCGTATACATGAAGCTCATGCGTGGTCGGATCGGACATGGGATTCCAAACCGAGCCGGTCCAGTAGATAGGGATCCCCCCAAGCCATAACTGGTCGACGTCAGAACTCGAAAAGGAGATTATCTCTGTGCCGAGCCGAGCCGAACCGGGATGACCATGGAAAGATGAACACTCAATCCCTTGGATGGTCATCGGTTCGGCTCGGACCAGGCATGGAGGACTCGGCATGGAGGACCCGAGCTGAGCTGGCGGGGGAAGTGCTGAGCAGTGATGATGTGGAGGTCAAAGTTTGACCACTGAAGGTCAACTCCAAGGGTGGTTTTGACCAGCCACGTGTCGAGCCATGATTGGTTGTTTGGATCGGTGTGGGTTTTCCCACAAACAACTACCAAATGTCCTCCTTCATATTCGGTGGCTTGTGACCAAACATCACTCAACGTGTTCAGCCTTGGTGTGCCGAACGTCACTCAACATGTTCGGACCTAGTGTGCCTAACATATCCCGATTCTAGTTTTAAAAGTAAGAACTTTTTTCTTTAAAACTCAAAAAAATGATTAGACACTTTATTTGAAGATGCCCAAAGCAAGATTTGAGCATTTATTTGTTGATATTACACATATTTGCATCAATATACAAAGTGTTTTAGTGAATTTAATATTTTGTTAGAGTTGAGTTGGGAGGATAAATGATGTTGGTTATAAAGTGGTTTTAGATTGGGTATAAAGATGATCAAAGACAGAGCCACAGCTATGGCCCCCCACCGTTTACCCCCTTTAATATATTACAAATCCCTCTTAAATAGAATAATTAGTATGTAATTATATCATGATAAATTTAATAGTGGCCCCTCCTCTTTGATTTTTAAATACACATAGTTGCCCCTCATTCTCTTATAAATTTTAAATTAAAGGTCATTGAATCAATTTTAGGTATAGTTTAAAGGATAAAAACGTTTTCAGACCATGTGGTTTCAAAACCACATACAATATTTAGTCTTTGTGTTTTATGTTATTTGGAATATGATGACAATTTTAACAATTTCAATTTTTCAATTTTTGTTTGAAAATTACATACATGAATTTTTTTTTTTTTGAGTAAAACTTGCGAATTTATACAAGTCATTAGTTTTTATTTGAAATTTTTTTCATGTTGGGTTATAAATGTCTTAAAATTACAAACAATGTAAAACAAATACAGAATTTTAAAACCATATGAACTAAATATATTTTTGGCGTAAAACTGGGAAACCAAAAATGTTTATTTCCTATATTATAATTATAAGGCTTGTTATTCTATTTGCCCCTGCCCCGGAACATAGTTCAAATTCTCACTTTATTCCCTGACTTTTTTTTTTTTTGGTCTGAAGTTACCCCTACCGTTATACTCACTCTCACTTAACTCGATTTCGTCAAATCCACCGTTACCCCTGCTGTGATTTTGCAGCCACCACCATCTGCAATCTTCACCATCTACAGCCCCTCCCTCACCACCATCTGCATCGGCCAGACCCACCACCATCACCAGCCGGCAGCCCCACTGCAGCACCGACCTCCCCTCTGCCCAAGACTTCACTGAAGTCACCTCAAACGGCGTCATCTGAGTCCTCCCTTCCAATGCCACCCCGACTAGACCCGCTCTACCCAAACCCCAGTCCCATTCAACCTCAGCAACCGACACCACCCCTATTGGGACCCACTTCAACTTGTTGGTAGGGAAGATGGCGATCTAAGAACTCCGAACCAGAACCAACTTTCTCAACCAAAGCTGGCAGCCCATCTTTGGCCGGTGCAGATGGTGGGGGTGGGTGCGTTGCCAATCGGGAATGGAGGGTGGGGGTGAGTGCAAGGAGGCAAATTTCGTTTTTTTAGGAGGTGGAGATTTTATAAAAATACCAAGATATTTTCGTTCAAAGTTCTCCAAATTTCGGCGAAAATATCGCATGAGGGTGGGATTTCTGGGTATGAGGGCGGTTCTCTTCTTTCTTCATGATGTTTTTTGGTTTCAGCACCACCAATTCGATTGTTAACCACCAGATCCGTTGGTCTGCATGAGTAATGGATAGCAATAACATTAATCAGTGGGTAGCAACAACATTAATGGATAGCCCACAAGCACAACGTACATCCTTTCCATGTGGTCGTCTTAGACTCTTAATGGATAGCAATTAAGTTCTATTAATCAGTGGGTTTAGGAGAGAGATGAACGGCGAGAGAGAGAGAGAGAGATGAGGTTGGGGAGAGAGAGGAAGTTCTGTTAATCAGTGGGTTTCAGAGAGAGATGAACGGCGAGAGAGAGAGAGAGAGAGGTATGAGAGAGATGATGTCTGGTGTGTGTGTGTGGGCTGGAAGAGAGAATGACATAGAAATTTTTTGTTTGAGTTTGTTTTATACTAAACCCTACTTGCTGAAAAGACTAAAATATTCCTTAACCTTCGTTTATTCGTAACTCTCAAACCATAACTCCAAAATACGTTTCGTTTGCGTCTACATGCTCGTTGACCCGAAACCTTTTCAACAAAACTAAAATCAAGACTGAGCCTTTCTTAATTTTTATTGTTCTTTAATTGCCCGCTAAAATCACTTAAAATCCAGATAACTCACCAAAATTAACTTCAAGGTCCGAAAAACGTTCTGTAAAATCTCGTGACCTCGTTTCAATAAATCTTATTTTTCTACGACTTCAAATTCATTTATTGTCATCCAAAATTCCTCAGAAAAATTCTAAATTTCTAATATCTCCAAATTAACAAGATAATTATCAATAAATCACTATTTACTCCAAAATAAATTATAAATCAATTTTTCGAGATCTCTCAATATATTTGAATTGTGTTTAGTTTAGAAAATAATAATACATATCATTTTATTATTTGTTTACATATGTTTTAAGGATAATTAGATTCAAAATTATTAAATATCTCTTAAAAAGAGGTCAGTTTTATGTAATTGTTAATTAATGAACTATTTTTATTTAACAGTATTTTCTTCTAATACGCATTATATTCGTCTTATTGAATGCTTATTTAATTTATGATTTAATATTGTAATATAAATAAATTGAGATGTTATTATATAATTATTAATTAGTGACCCAATTTTTTAACAGTATTTACTTCCATCGCGCATTATATTTATCTTATATCATATAAAATCTATTATATAATTTAGTTTCTTCAATGTTTTTTTATCAATATAGTAGATAATATGTTAAATAAACATATGGTCAAGTTTCATTCAAAATTTTCGTATTTTAATAGCAATTTATGTTGTTTTTGTCTAATTTTGTCGAAATCAAAATTTTAATCGAAATTTTTATGAAAATTTTCTCGAAACTGAAATTTTACTCTTTGGGTGAGTATTTGATTTTTTTTTTTGTAATTTTTTAATAAAATTTGAATTTTTTAAGATATTAATGTTTTAAAATTATATTTAATTATTTTTGCTGCATACGTGGATGCCAAATAAGCATTTTTAGTGAGAGATATCGACGGATTTCACGGAATGGGATTAATGAGATACGAAGTATAACGTCATCGGTAATTTGAGACAAAAAAAAAATCGGGTGAAGTGAGAATTTGAACAATGTTAAGAGGTAAATAGAATAATAATAAATGGGATAAAGGCTGAGACAACCCAAAATTTTGACATTATTTTTGGGTCACCAACTTTGGGTATAATTGTATTTGTAGTACAAGGCGGCCTTAGCAATTGCTGTTTCGGTTTCGGGCAAAACGTCGTTCTTTGACGTCAATCAGAGTGCGTTGCTGAGGAGTGAGGAGTGAGGAGTGAAGACAGAAAGCGAGATTTGGCAATTGGCACTCGGGAACTCTTGCAGGGATGCCTGTAAAGAGGGAGCCCTGCAAATACTTTCAGCGCGGCAGGTCCTCTCTCTCTCTCTCTCTCTCTCTCTCTCTCTCTCTCTCTCTTAGTCTTAGTCGGTCGTTGTTTCAACTGTTCAGGGTGGTCCACGCTTTAATGATTAAAGTTTAATCTTTTATTTCAATAATCAGTTTCTACATGCTCTTTTATAAAACCCTCAATTAGTTAATCAAAGGCCATCGTTTAGGACATAGGAGGACATTTATAAATCTATTAACATAAGAATGGCTGCCCAATTTGGTTGAACATTCCCGCAGGCCGCAATATCATCATCAAGTTCAAATACAAAAGCTCAAGGCCTTGACTGGTTTGGTTGTATCAATTAGAGTTGTATTGACTTGATCGGTTTTTAGCAAGTTCAAACTAGATGTCCAAAGAGATGATTGACAGAGGACATTGATCCTTTGGCTTTTGAACAGCCACAGTATACTATTACTGGGTTTATGAATTTTTTAATCTTGGACGATTCCATAGGTAAAATACTGGAGGACTAATCAATGAGTTAATTAGGCCGCCTCTCCAATGGCTAGCTTCTATTTTTCTTTCATTTACTTTTCTTACTCATTTTGATGAGGACCTTATGCGTCACCTTTCATAATATTTTTGCTTCTTTCATGTTCACTGGGCTATCACATGTTTAACTTTCTGTTAGGTTGACTATCTTCTATCAATTATTAGAATAAGAATTTGTTGATTTATAATATCTTGCTCTTGAAGTTGTTGAACTAATTAACAACTTATCCGTGAAAACTGTCTTTACAAGGAAAGGGTGCCCATGCATTTATGCATTTCACATTCCAAAGGTAATCAGGTGTTGTGAGGATGTGCTAACACTTCCCCTTAGCCCTAGGGCTAGAGACACTCGACTCTAACCCTCCATGCCGGATTCAAGATATGACGATCCCAATCCATGAGTATAACTTGTTCATGAAAGCTCACTTACACTGAAAGGGTGCCCTTGCATTTTTATACTGCACATTTCAGAAGTACCTAGATAATGCGGGACTGTGCTAACCTAAGTCACTTGCTTTTCTGATATTTGGTCTCATCCATTCAAAGTTCTTTCTCCCAATTGTTTTTGTTTATATTTTATTTTGCCTCTATTTTCCATTTCATCACATAGTTGATCGGTTAAGCACTAGCTGTGTATTTGTTCCAAAGCATAAAATGTGCTTGTTTTGTGCTTACATGATACTCTGTTTGTTATATAATTATTCACCTTGTCTCTTTCAGCTGTCATTTTGGAGATAGGTGTAAATATCTTCATGTGACTCAGCAACAGCCAAAGTCCAATATCTTTGGATTTGGTTCGCAATCTGGCTCAGACCAACAGCAAAAGTCCAATCCTTACGGATTTGGTGTTCATAACAACTCTCAGTTAAAAGGAGCAGCTGATTTTGGTTCCAAACAGAACCAGTTCAAGGTTTATTCCCTTATTAGATTTGTACCTATGATGAAACAAAAGGTCTTTGTTATTGTAACTAAGACATTTCCATCATCGTTGACAATGAGATTTACAGTAGACAAGATTTTTTTAAAATTTTCTCAAGTTAACAAACTGAAAGCTCTCAATGTATCAATTAATGCTAAAAAGAATTTCATAATCTTGTGGTTACTGCTGAAGTTGGTTTTGTAATTTTCTTAAGTTAACAATCTGAAAACTCTCCATGCATCATCTAATGGTAATAAAGAATTATCATAATATTATGCTTATCTCTGATGGAAATCTACTTGTGCTCAGCCTTTTGAAAACAAATGGACTCGTGTCTCTTCGGCAACTGCTAGTGCTGCCTCTTCATCTCGGAAATCTGATAACCAGTCCCAGGCAGCAAATCATAAGTAAGTTATTGCCTGATGGTATATGATCTCTCTGTTTTCTGATTCAGCACTTAAGTACACGTATCTAACCACATGTGAATCCTTGTATCTGAAGGTGCACAGATCCTGAGTCTTGCAGAAGTATAATTAATGAAGATTTGGAGCATGAGAGGCCACTTTGGAAGCTTACATGTTATGGTCACTGGAAAAAGTATGTTTAAGTAATTTGCATTTAAAGTTTTTCAACTTCTATTCACTTGTGTAATGACTTGGTATTTGAATTTCTTAGAAAAAAAAAAAATTAAACATATTTATTGATATATAAAAACCATAAATGGCTTCTGGATTATCCCTTTTTAGCAGCTCTAATTTGTGTCGAGCATGACTTCTGACCCTCAAAACTTTATTTGATGGCATTGTTTCTCAATTTATTTATTTATTTATTTTTGCAATGCAATCTAAGGTTTTGGCAGTATGACCAGTGGTAAAACCAAGTTTTCCATGGGAGTTATGGATGATTCAGGAAGTATGATACTTTTAGAGTCATTGTAAACTAATTAATAGTACTTCTTGTTATTTGGTAGCTTATATCTTGTTGCTTAGTGTAGAAAATTGCTGTCTTTGAAGCTTTATAATAAAGGGTTTTCTTTTTATTTCATTTATAGGTATTTTGTTCATTTCGTTTCAAATTTTCATTTAGCCTTCCTCTGGCCATTTGTTTGCTTGTCTTTATATTTTAAAGCCCCCTTTAATCTAAAGATTTATAATATATTTGATAACAGTGAGAAAGTGGGAAAGTAATGCACAATAGAGAATAGGAAATTCATGTTGTGATCATAGACGATAGAATCAATTCAGTGGCTTTACTGATACTAATTATTCACAATTTTAATTGGTCAGATTTAGTATAAAAAATTATTCGCAATTACTCACATTGGAATTTCCAATTGCTTGGGTGAATGAGAGAGAGAAGAAGAAGAAGAAAACATATTTTATTAATCTTTTATTTACAGGGCATAATCTTTTATTAAAAAAAGCTAAACAAAAATTTGAAGGAGAAACATAATTTTCTTTATGTTTTATTTTTAGGGCATAATCTTTTATTAAAAAAATTACAGGGCATAATCACTTTTCTATGTCTATGAATTTCAGGCTACATAATTTTTGTTCCTTTTCATGAAATGATGGAAATTAATTGGGCTATCCAACCATGCACTAAGTTTTGGATTCATTTTTTTGCAGTTCTCCTTGTGACATTGTTGGCGATATTAGTTATGAAGAATTGAGGGCAGCAGCATATGACGATGCTAAGCGTGGGTTGAACTTGCAGTCGATAGTAAGATAATATACCACAATTAGCTCTTCTATAATTGAATGCTCACATGAATCTATAGTTAGGTTTTTGTGTCATTGAATTTCACCTCATGCATGTGTCATTGAACTGCACCTCATGCATGCTTCCATACAAGTTGGAGGGAATGCCTGCAATTTTGTAACCTAATCAATAAATCAAAGGTATGTTTCAGACTAGATAAGAGACACCAAGAAGAGAACAATAAAAAGATAAAGGCTAGCATAATAAAAGTTCAAGGCCACGTTTGGTACGCTGGACTGTGTTAGACTGGACTATTCTTATGGATTGTGCTGGATAGTATTGGACTGAAGTAAGTTGGACTAAGTGTTATCTTGTGTTTGGTGCTGTATCGGATTAGGAAGTTAGATAAACTAACACACACTGTCATGTGTTTGGTGCATGACCAGACTATGCTATAATTACAGCTACTTCATAATTAATAAAAAAATTTAATTATCTATTTTTTTCTTTTTTTTGTTATCATTTACATTTTTTTTTCTTTTATATTTTTTATTACATTGCCCCACACCCACTTACAAAAAACATTCATCATTTTTTTTCTTTTTTACTTCTCCCTTTTTATTTCTTTGCGCGTGCGCACAGCCCACAAGGCTGCCTTCCCTTCTTTTTTCGTTTTTTCCATTCTTTCTTCTTCTCTCTTCTTCCTCTCTGTTTTTTTTTTCTTTCTTCTTTGTTTTCACTCGAGTTCCTCCCCCTCCCTCAGATTAATTTTTTTCTTCTTTTCTTCTTTTCTCCTTCCTTCCTTTCTTTCCTTCCGTTTCCTGCACACACTCCCCCTCCCTCAGCTTTGGGAGGTCGATCGGCATGCGGGTCTATCAAAGCAGCAGCCCACCCATCTTCAGACCTGGCTCCGGACCACATCACGGCAATCTGAAGGATGCTTCAATCTGTTTCGCCAAACGAGTCTAATGGGTTGCTTGTTTGTATTTGGGATTTTGGTTTGTTTTGTATTTTCTGATTGATGAGAAGATACTTGGATACTCTTTTGTATTTTCTGATTGATTTATGTGAATTCCTTACATTGGATTGCTTGTTTGTATCTGGGATTTTGGTTTGTTTTTGCCCATGGGTTCGACCGAGAGAGCTAGAAATTAAGTTTGGAGATGACGAGATCGCAGACAGACAGGCCTCACTCTTGCAGTCTCACACTGTGCTATAGAAGGATGTCTCACGGACCGTGCTATATAAGGATGTCTAAGTGGGTGTTTTAAGAAAAACCGGTGCTATGCAATCCCACTTAAACTAGCACCGTGTGATACCAAACACAGTATAGGGGTGATATTTAACACAATCCTAACTAACACGGTAAAACAAACGTGGCCCAAGAGTCTTATGCAATTGTACTTTTAGCCTTTCTTATAAGAAGATAAATGGAAATGATATCTTGATAGCAATTGCGAACTGGCTTCCCTTTTCTTTTTCTTTCTCTGTATGACCTTACATGTCATGATCAACATCACATACAATAGCGATTGCTTGCAGCTTGTTTAAGCAGATATTAACATAAGGAATATGAGCTATTCTTTTGGCTTGTTTTTTTTGTCTTCCAAAATACACAAACAAAGAAGTGAAGAACATAATTTATTCTTCTCTTGTGGTTTCTTTTTCAAACTGACAATGACAGCTTTGGTTAACATTCAATTTTCATTCATTTGAATTCTTCATTAAGGGTTATGGCTCAACAATTAAAGGCTAGTTAAAGAGTCAAGAATAAAGAAATCCTTATCCATTCAGGCATGGTTAGTGGCTGCAGCTACTTCATAGTGGTTGTTTGGTTCTTGAATTTGGCTTGGAGAAATAGAATTTAAGACCAGGTGCTAGATCAGTTTCTGCAGAGAGTAAATTGCCAGAATTGAAATGCAACCTTTATGATAGTGTGGGAAACAAGACTTGGTGGGCCTTAGTTTTGGAAGTTTACTAGGTTTCCCATTTTCAAAAAGACAAAAAAAAAAAAAAAAAAGCCCTGGCTTCTGTGTTGCTGTTTTATGTTAAAATTGCACTTATGATTGTTGTCCAAAGTAATAAGAAATATGAGAATGGTGGTATTGCATTATATTCTAATCAAAATTGTGCTGCTCATAAATGCATTCTGTACAGGTTGAAAGAGAGAGAAATTTACTCAATAGCAAGTTGGTTGAGTTTGAGAACCTTCACAAGTCCCCTGCAGTTCCACTGAACTCTACTCTTGCCAGCCCAAACCCTTTCCCTTCAGCTAGTCCAAATGCATTCTTGCAGACTGCACAAAATAGTGCTCCTCCTTCAGTTTCTAGCTTTAGCCAATTGGGGACATCCCTCAACGTTGGGTTTGGACCAAGGCAAGTGTCACTTCTCATATTTAAACTACATAGGTCAATAATTGTTGAAGATATTTATTAATTTCCTGAAATGCTGTTTCCATGATTTTTGTTGGACTTTATAAACCTCCACTGCAATTCTTTCTCAGGCCATCTGCACCATCAAATAATGGTTTTGCACCGCTGAACCCTTTTGCTAATTCTAGCCAGACTTCAAGTGGATTTGGGACAAACAATTTTCCATCTGGAAACGTTGGTAAGGTTTTTTTATTTTTTATGTTTTTTTCACTTGCATTTCAATAATACCATTTCTATGGAGGTGTGTGATTTTGGGTCTCATGTGATCTGTTTGGTTGGAAAGGAATAAGAGGTTAGGTCGAGGGGGAGGATGTGAATATACATTGGGATATAATTAAATCCTTAGCTTCTCTTTGGGCATCTTTATCTAAACATTTTAGAGATATTTGATTTCGTCGTTTTTGAGGTTCTTGCTTGACAATGTTTATGGGATTTGATGGACTTTCTCATTCATCCTAAATGTATCATTTTCTTTTTTTTCTTCAGAATGTGTTTCTTGTAAAAAAATGTTGATACCATTACTTTTTGCATGCCTTTTGTGTTTGTTCTGACTGTAATATGGTAGGTTCATTTGGCAGCCAATTTCCTGCCAGTACACATGGAAGTTTTCTTACCTCCAGTACAGGATTCAGCAACACTGGTGTGGTGAGACCTGAAAGCAACCCATTTTCTACTTTAGCAGTGTCAGCACAAATTCCTGGTGCAACAAGCAACCAGTCACCCATTCTTACAGATGGGCCTAGCTCTGCTTCAAACACAGTTGGACAAGTAACTACGGAAGTTCAGTTGGTGTAAGTTTGTGTAAAAAATTTCTCTTATATTTTATATCTTTTAGAAATAAGTCTTATTTGTTCGATTGTTTTTGGAATGAAGAAAGCAGTTGATGATAATCTTATCCATCTGTGAATTCTTATCCAACACAGGAGATTGTTTGCGACATTGATAAATGCGTATTCATTCTACAACCTGTATTTACAGTTCAACTATACGTGGCCTTTATTTCCATCTAAATAATGGAATCTGAACTCTTTTCCCAAATTACTTGAGTTCCTACCACTGCTCAGCCCTTTTTAAAGCCATGCTATCCACTAGATCTTAATAGTCACATCATTCCCGACAAATTCTCTGTTGTAGCACTCTCTTTCTTACCTGATTGCTGCTTGGACTTTTCATTTTACTACCATTACCCTAGGTGCTAGTGACAAGGAGAGGAGAGATAGGACTAAGAGGACTAATAGGGAGGCAAAATCGCAATAATATTCTTATCAAGCAGTTTGCTGAGGCCTAATAAATAGGTCTATTTATAGAGGCCAGTCCAAATTTTAAAGGAAGCAATTGAATCAAATAATAACATACTTAAAATCCCTATAATAATGGAAGCCATATCAAATCATACCAAAATAGGAAGGTTTCAAAAGAAGCATAAACTACTCCTAAATAAAATAACACTTAAGAGAGAGATAGAGAAGGAAGGGTGAGAAGAAGAGGACTAAGAGGGAGGCAAAATTACAATAATATCTTGATCCCATCATTAGCAGTCTGCTGAACCCAAATACATGGACCTATTTATAAAGGCCAGTGCAAAGTAAAAAGAAACTTAAATAAAATCAAATAACATCATAATTAGAATCCGTAGAATAACGGAAACCAAATATAATCATATAAAAATAGTAATATTTAGGTAGAAAGTCTTGTTAGGATCTCCATTAGGTAGCCTGCATTTGGAGATCCTGCGGAGACTTATTAGCTAGCTTGCATCTCTTGATTGAGAGGGAGTGTACTGTAACTCCTGTTTGTTGTGCAATTGGTTTTTTTTTTTTTTTTTTCTTTTATAAGACAGATTACTTGTCCATCTCTTCTTGTACCCTCTTTATACCTTCTCTGTAAAAGTTTTGTTTGTTATTACAGGTAATTTTCTCTTGCCAGATAGTCTGGCAACAAAAATTTGTTATTTTGCTAGATTGTGAATTTAGACCACACATTCAGTCAATAGTCAACCTATCCAATGATCTAAATTCACAGTATTGTTGTCGGACTGTGATGTGAATCTAGACCACACATTCCGGCAAGAATTAACCTAAACAATGGTCCTTATTCACAGTCTGTCTCTGGCAACATAGGCATCTTAAGTTTCTAGATGATATTATCTCTAGCAAGAGAAGATTTCCATATATATGTGTGTGTGTGTGTGTATATATATATACTGCCTGCATCTCATAGATTATCCAAGCACTTTCACTGCATCATGCTATATAAGTATTCTCTTGTAGATTTTTCTTTTATCATTTTATCTTGAACATGATATGTTATTCTTCCTTAAATTTCCACCACCTTGTTTTTGGGTATCTGTATCCTCAAATTACTTCTCTCATCTATTAGTTGTCTCCTCCTGTACAATTATCTCTGTACGTTGAACTTTGTAATTTACTTATATTTATCTTTAGCTTTTTGTTGATTCTACAGAAATAATATGCAAAGAGAAAAGATTTCTGGGGACACAAATATTTGGTTGAAAAAGGAATGGACTCCTGGAGAGGTAATAAGCTAACATTTTATATACTGTTGATGCATGACTTAAAATAATAAATAATAAGAAATAGTGGCATGATTTGAAATATTAGGGGGGTGTCCATAACTCGGATTTTAATGGATTTTAAAAGTCCAACAAAATCTAGGTGTTCTCAGTTAGGATTTTAATGGATTCCATAGAAATCTAGGTGTCCCTAACTTGGATTTTAATCGATTTCTCCTAAAAACTCATGGATTTCATTAAGTGATGGATTTTGGTGGATTTGGATGGATTTTATTTACATAACAAAGGCCATGGGAATTCCAACCAATTCTTCTTGGATTTTGATGGATTCTATGAAATCTGCAAATTCTTTAAAATCCATTAAAATCCCAGTTTGGGACACTCCCTTTAGTTTTGTTAATACTTGTCTTCTTCCCTTAACTCTTTCTCCTTTTTCTCTTCATATTATGGGACATCTATTAATGTATAAAGTACTTCCTTTACTGAGTCTAACGATTATTAGATAATATTCTTAATTTATTGTATTGAGAATTATAACTCAAAAAATGAAAAAGAAAAGGAAAAGATAGTGAAAAAATACTAGTAAGATGAATATTCTCTTAAAACTGGAAATGACTGTTGATTATTCCAAAGCATGATATGAACAAGGTAAAAGATAGATTTTCCAATTTTATTTTTGTTTCTTTCTCCACAGATTCCGGAAGAAGCACCGGCAGATGCATTGGTTGACCTGTGAGTTGTAGCAGTAGTTGTTTATGAGCAGTACAAGCACAGCAATTATTCATTTCACTTGCAAGGTGGCCTAAACCACTATCCCCTTGCAAAATGCTAATTAGGCGTCTCAAATTTTGAGAGTAGGGAGAGGTTAAGGAAAGGGGAGGGCTACCTCCAGTTGTTTGGCCCAACTTTTGGACTAAAACTCAAAGGAGAGGAAAGGAATTCATGTTTGCATATAATATGAAGAAAATATATCTTTGCTTTGCATGTCGGATTTTTGGAATTTGTACAACTGCATATATCTACCTATTTTGTAAACACGACCGGGTCCAACATTTCTGCCTCTACACTTAGCTCCACACTTGTTCTATTAAAAGTTTTTGACAAGCATCTTAAAAAGCGCTTTAAATCCTCATATAAGTTCTGTCTGTAATTACAAAGACTATAATCCATGTGTTTATTGTGCCTCTTTCAGGCTCCCGTTGCTAGTTGTTGGTACTTTTGTTTGTTGGCCCTTTGGCTTAGGCCTCTAGTTTACCCACAAAAATTGTTGTATATATTCTTCAAATGTTGAGTACTCTTTATGAGTTGTTTGTTTGAATCGGACTGCATCTACAAACAAAATAGTCAATAGGCTAAAAGTTTTAGTAAATATGTATGCAGATACATATTGATACATATTTAAACTCCCCACATTGGGGTTAGACACATTCATATTGATACATATTTAAACTCCCCACATTCATGGCCAAAAAAAAAAAAAATAGAAACTCCCCACATTCATGGCCAAAAAAAAAAAAAATAGAAACTCCCCACATTCAGGGTTACACATACACCTCCCCTCCTCATGTCCTTAGTTTAACTTTAAAAGGTTTAGGGCATGTTTACCTCAAGGAAATGGGAATGAAGGAATGTGAATGATTCTTATTTTTGTGTTTACTAATATTTAAGAATCATTCACATTTTTATTTATGTGTTTACTTAATAGTTGGGAATGAGAATGATTCTCATTTTCATGTTTACTAAACTTGGAGGGGGAAGGAAATGCATGTAGGGCCCACCAAAATCTCGATTTGAATGATGTTTATATAGTTGTAAAGAGAAGATGCATAACTTTAAAACAAATATATGTTTTCTGAATTTGAATGAGATTTGATAGAGTAAAAGATCGACCAAATTTGAGAAAACAAATCTAGACTTTTATTGAACAAGTGTAACAATTAGTGCACTAAAACATAATTTAAAAAAATCGTAAACTAAAATTAAACTAGTTATAAAATAAGTGGACTAAATTTGTAATTTTCTCTTGTGTGAAATAATCCAATTAAATGTTTGCATTTTTTATTCTTAGCTCCAAAACTAAACTTTTTTTTTACACTTTTTAGACCAAAACACCATTTTAGTCACCAACTGGTCGACATGGCAGCACTCTTTCAAATAAAAAATTGACTTGAACAAAAATGTAAAAAAAAAGTAGAAAAAAAATGAACATGATGAATCGACTACAGCACCATATGTCGACCATTTGTTGACTATGTGTCGACCATAATATCAATGTTAGCCATTTGTCGACCATTGAAATTTCATATATGCAACAAAAAACTCATTGAAATTTCAAATTTAAATCTTGATTAAGGAATAAAATTTCGGGTTTTGAGTAAATTTTTATGGAAATTTTGATGGAAATTTCGACGGAAATTTCGAAGATTTTTAAAATCACTCGCAGTTTCAGTTATAGAGAATACTTTTATTAAATCGTAGTTTTAGTTGTCGATGCAGTTAACAAACTAAAAAAATCACAGTTTTAGTTTACAGTGTCAGTTCATTTGTTTATTTTTCAATTTCAGTTCACAATTTCAGTTCGTAATTTCAGTATTTTAATCGGTGAAAGTGTTTTGAAATAGAAGGTAACGCAGCCATGGAATTATCACAACCAATGCTAGCCGCCCAATCGCTCGCCACCCACGTCTGCTAGTTGCTCTGCCACTGTTACTGCTCATGAATTGCTGCTGCTCTGACTCTCCACGCAATCTGTTGCATGCCTTCGCTACTCTCCGATCTGTCACCATACATCATCAGCTCTAATCGTGGTTGATCGATTTTACGTCATTTAACTATCCTTCCCTGTAACACCACGAACCTCAAGCCCATAAATACACTGAAATTTTGACCTTTAAACCTCTTTTCAAATAATGAGTCATGCACTTAACATAATAAATAAATACATTTGATAAAACATAGTGTGAGCCCAAAATATTTATGTAAAATTCACTGTACAAGATCGGTTAAATCAAATTAAAATGGGTCTCGCAGCATCGACGTGGTACGGTCCGATCTCGGTGATCACTACTACCTGGGGGAACGTCAAAAACAAAATTTTGAGAAAAACTCTCAGTGAATGGATAAAATAAACTTCAAAACCTTTCATTTAAAAACCATTTATAAAAAACTACTCATTCTCTTTGAAAACACCCAAATTTTAAAAATACGTTTTGAAACTTTTTCCAAATAACCAAAAGATGGAAATATATCTAATATTCGTTGTAATAAACTCTTTCACAACTTAACAAACACCTTACATCATCAACATAATTCCAATAGAAATGTTCTATATAATAATTTCAACTTTGAAATTCCTTTTGAACATAGAAAATAATAGGAAGTAATAAACTCTTTCACATCTTATAAAATTTCTGGCTAAAACCCTTTTTTTTTTAGTCTTGAACTGATAGAAAATAACTAAAAATATTTTTATCTAATAAAGTTTTTAGTAAAAACGTTAGCCATATAAGCACCCAATTGATAGGCTCCACATTGATACCGCATGAGACCCTCGCACCAAGTGGACCGTCTACATAACCTTCCACTCGCACCGTCGCAACGCCGTCATACGAGTGGACTTACAGTGTCCCTTGTACCGTCGCAACGCCGTCATACAAGTGGACTTACGGTGGCTTTTGTACCGTCGAATCGCCGTCGTACAATAAGCCAAAGTGTCGTACGTGCACGTAGATTGCCCTTCCACCCGCACCGTCGTCATACGAGTGGACTTAGGGTGTCCCTTATACCGTCGTAACGCTGTCATACAAGAGGACTTACGGTGGCCCTTGTACCGTCGAATCGCCGTCGTACAATAAGCCAAAATGTCATACGTGCACGTAGACTACCCCCAAAGGGCGAGGCATCCCGGCACACGGCCCAAAGCCTATGTGTGTGCCGTGCTGGGTCCCAAAGACCTATCGTATCTGTACCTGTGGGTGAGGGTACTTATATGGCGATTTGAAAATCGCTCTGCCACTTTCTAAAACAATTCTTGTAAATGGATAAAATCAGCAAATTACGATTTCTTAAGCTTTTCACAAATCCCCAAATCATGCAATTAATAAATTGTTTCAGAATAATATAGCTCTTAAAACCATAAACCTTTTAATATCAAAATCAATTTCACCATTCAACAACTCCAAATAAAACTCAAGGCAACAAATAAGAGTTTAAATCATGAAACTTCATAAAAACGTTTATAAAACAAATTCTACACACAGTCTACCCCGAGCTACACTGAATCCTTTCCGAAACTGATTCTTTCTTACGGTCCCTCACTTGTTTGTTGTTCATACTCACAATTTAATGCATAATAATTGCTTAATCCTCACTTATATTCCTCGACAATAAACATTTCTTCACTAATTCAGCAATTATCGTCATAACATCTCTATAATTCTCAATTAATCATTTAGTCTTAAATACTCGTCAATTCCTTTTCATGATCTAAATCATATACTTAGCTTCCTCTAACAAATAACAACAAATACACAAAACAGATAATTCGCTAACGGTACTCTACGATATAACTAGATAAGTTTCACTCACAATTTAACTACGTAAAAGATCGAAATACCCTTCACGATGCCATTGCTCAGATACTAAATCTGATAGCATAACGGCATCGGGAATGAGATTTCTCGAGCCCGTGTACCTGTTAAGACCAAACAACCAACAATATACAATAGATTCTTCAACTAGCTGTAAAACAACAGAACCGAGCGGCCAACCACCACACACGGTGGCTGACCGGCCATAAACAACACACAAAAATAACCCCAAATAATCACCGAACCTAGAATTAAGCTACTAGGATCCTAGGGAAGTGGAAAAATATGAAAAACCATCCAACCCGCCGCCACGAGTGGCGGAGCCTACGGTGGCAGCGGCGGCACAAACCTTGGAATACCCAAATTCAACTCCAAATAATTCTAATTGCATAATAAAACCTTCAATTACACAAAAACAATTCAAATTCAAGAAATTCGAAATAGGCATAATCCCTAAAAATTGAATTTCAAAAATCTCAAAATTGAACATCAACACCTTAGGGGAAAGATTACTCGTACCTAGATGATTTATTCTCGTAACTGGATTGACGGCCAATCATCGCCGGAAACTCCAGAATCAGTGGCGGAAGCCGCCGGACTTTGTGTCGTCGATTCACCGCCGTGAGCAGTCACCGGAGTAAAAGGGGTGACACCGCTGAACTCGCCGGAGCCTGGGGAAGAAAACCCAGGTGGTCCGGTGTTGTAACTCCATCGAAAAAACGCGAATAGCCGACGAGAGCATTTTCTGTCTAGTGCCGATTCTCCGTCCACGGTGGTCGGCCGGAGATAAGGAGGGTCGCTGGGGGTCGGCGACGGCGAAAGGAACTCGCCGGTGTCCGCCGTTGGTCGAGAGGTGGCCGGACTACGAAACTGCCGAGGTGAGAGAACAGGCGGAGAGAGAGAGAGATGAGGGAGAAAGGAGACGCGAGGACAGAGAGAGCCCAAGAGGAGAGAGAATAAAAATCCCCCCTTAGAACTTTCTGGATTTTGGTATTTAAAACTCATTCATGCAAAATTACGAAATTGCCCCTCCCTTCAAATGCTCGTATCTCTCAAACCGTAACTCTGATTTATGCGTGCTTCGTGTTTACGAACTCGTGTCTACGAACTCGTGAACTCGAGATCTATCCAACGGACCCAAAGTCAAAATCAAAAGTCTACTAATTTTAAAAGTCAACTTTGGTTAAATCCCAATTTAAAACAAAATTTAAAATAAATCCAAAACCTTTTTAATTTCCAATAAATTCTTAAAATGATCAAAATAAATTCTCAAAGTATTTAAACTAAAACTTTGAAAAATACGGGATCTTACAATCTACCCCCCTTAAAAGAATTTCGTCCTCGAAATTCCCAAGGTCGGATAAAAGCAAAACAACTAGCCACAAACACAACCAAGCACAGGTGTTAAAGAAAACAACCTTTGTTTCTACACAACTTTTAGTCTGAAAAAAAATACCTTTTAGCCACACAATCAACGTACTTTCAAACTTGAAGATGGGAATTTGTTTAGAAGGATACTTACTGCTAGAATTAACATCAATCTCATTTTCCATACACAAATGGTTATAACATATACCAACATTATATGTCATGCCACAATAAACAATTTATGAACCGGATTTATTCATACATAAGCACTTTTTCCATATGTCAACAACAAATGAGATATTCACATAATCAAAAATAATTTCTTTTGCCAAATATATTTATAAAGTTAATAAGGTATAAATGCATAATCTTTTTCACTAACCATCCAATTTATTTCCAATGAAATATGATTTCTTTTCATAAACCTTTAAAAAATTGAATAACAAAATTCAATCTTATCATAAATATGTTCTTTCTAAAACCAGAGCATCTCAAATATGGCAAAAATAATGCCTAACATCATCCAAGAATCATGATTAATATCAAAATCATCCTTTGATCCAACCCATAGGACTTACCTTGTCCTAATCAATCCAACAGGTAAAACAATTACCAATTATCAATCATTAACTTAGAATTTCCACATCCACCAATTCAGTCTTAGGAATTAATCCTAGACTTAACCTGTCTAGCATACAAGTAGACACAACAAACAATTTATATAATCAGGCCAAAAAATAAAATATCTAAACCTAATTCACTCACTGCATCAAACCAACTCAGGATGCAATTAAAGAAAAATCTAACTTAATCACTCACAGATCTCTAATAGATCAATTAATCAAACCATCCATATTAAATTAATCAATTCATCCAATTGTCATCACCAAATTCAATTCACTCACTGCATCATTATCAATCGCATGATATATTAAAAAAGAAGAGGATAATCTAGTTGTCAATCAACAAATATGTGTAACAACTAAGAGGCCAAAACCATAAATTAAACAGTTACCATTTTCATAAATTTCTTAACCAAATCCCATAATCACAGTGATTAGAATTCATCAACTCAACAATGAATGCATTTTCATAGAATCTAGATTTTCAACCACACACATCCAAAAAGCATATTTCATTTGGTCTGACAAAAGTGCACCCACAAATCACTTTTTCTCAATTAAATTTTAGCTGACCAACATGAAACAATTCATTCATGTTAATTTATTTCTCAATCCAATCTCAAATGCCCAATATAAATCAATCACTCATGCTAATTTATTCCTTTCTCTTTTTGCCAGTTCATTTTCTTCTCATTTTACCATTGCCCTGGTTATTTGGCCCAGTGTCGTGTTTACGAGCTTTCATCGACGGCCACGACTCACCGCCTCGGATTAAGGCCACCGAATACATCCCGCACTAGCGGATCCTGATCGAGTTTAGGGTCTTTCACCCAAGGGAGATACAGTCACTGCTTACTTTTCAAACTTAGGCAACCAGTCTACCATTTTATCACCAACTTTCAATTTCCTTTCACATAATCACATTTCTTTCCAATTTCCACGCCATTCCATTTCACTTATCAAGTGCAATCAAATATCAGTGCACTACTTCTTTTCAAATAAATTCTTTAAGATACCGAGTAGTTCACATTTTCATATAATCTTGTATTTCATAATCCAAATACTCAAATAACCTCAAAGAATTAATTTTTTTTTTCTTTAATCCCAGGCAACCGTTCTGTATTACCAACAATTGATATCATTCCATAATAATCTCAAACACCAGCATCATAACTAAAACCGCATCAATTCAATCAAAAAACCAAATTACATGCGCACCAAAATTCACATCAATGCATCCCACAATAACAGCAATTCATAGGAGTAACACTTATACTCAATTGAAAACAACTCAACATAAATACCCTACATGTTTGTCATTAACATGATTACTTTTTCTTTTTTCGTTCACTTACCAGTAAACTCAGTGGTCAATTTCAAAATACTCAGCAAACTATTCATACCTAATGTTCTTTCACATTAATAAAACGGTGAACACTTTATCTGCAACTAATAACAAGGCAGAATAAAATTCATATCATTTTGAACTCACCGAGGAGCAAACGAGGAGATGGCAGTCCAGCAGGAGAAACTTTTCCAAAACATTTACATGACTCATTAAAATACTTTTCTGAAATCACTTGAAAATCATTTTCTTTCTCAAACTGGTTTTTCAAACCTTCTGTAACATCACAATTCCTCACCCGGGCAGTGTAGGATCGCTCACTTCTCCTCACCTGGTAGCTCGCTACTGCCTCGAGCAGTTGCCCACTCAGGGTCTTGGTCACTGGGTCTTGTAATCCGCACACATCCGGCCAGGTCTAGCTCTGATACCATTATGTAACACCCTGAACCTCGAGCCCATAAATACACCAAAACTTTGACCTTTAAACTTCTTTTCAAAGAATGAGCCATGCAGTTAACATAATAAATAAATACATTTGATAAATCATAGTGTGAGCCCAAAATATTTATGTAAAATTCACTGTACAAAATCGGTTAAATCAAATTAAAATGGATCCCGCTGCATCGATGTGGTACGGTCCAACTTCGGTGATCACTATTATCTGGGGAAACGTCAAAAACAAAATTTTGAGAAAAACTCTCAGTGAGTGGACAAAATAAACTTCAAAACCTTTCATTTGAAAACCATTTATAAAAAACTACTCATTCTCTTTGAAAACACCCAAATTTTAAAAATATGTTTTGAAACTTTTCCCAAATGACCAAAAAATGGAAATATATCAAATATTCGTTGTAATAAACTCTTTCACAACTTAACAAACACCTTACATCATCAACATAATTCCAATAGAAAGGTTCTATATAACAACTTCAACTTTGAAATTCCCTCTGAACATAGAAAATAATGGGAAGTAATAGAAATGCTTTATCTTATAAAATTTTTGGCTAAAACATTTTTTTTTTGAGTCTTGAACTGATAGAAAATAATTAAAAATATTTATATCTAATAAAGTTTTTAATAAAAACGTTGGCCATATAAGCACCCAATTGACAGGCTCCACATTGGTACCGCACGATACCCTTGCACCAAGTGGACCGTCTACATAACCTTCCACTCGCACCGTCGCAACGCTGTCATACGAGTGGACTTACAATGTCCCTTGTATCGTCGCAACGCCGTCATACAAGTGGACTTACGGTGGCTCTTGTACCGTCGAATCACCGTCGTACAATAAACCAAAGTGTCGTACGTGCACGTAGATTGCCCTTTCACCCACATCGTCGCAACGCCGTCGTACGAGTGGACTTAGGGTGTCCCTTGTACCGTCGTAACGCCGTCATACAAGAGGACTTACGGTGGCCCTTGTACCGTCGAATCGTCGTCGTACAATAAGCCAAAATGTCATGCGTGCACGTAGACTACCCCCAAAGGGCGAGGCATCCCGGCACACGGCTCAAAGCCTATGTGTGTGCCGTGATGGGTCCCAAAGACCTATCTGTATCTATACCTGTGGGTGAGGGTACTTATATGGCGATTAGAAAATCACTCTGCCACTTTCTAAAACCATTCTTGTAAATGGATAAAATCAGCAAATTACTATTTCTTAAGCTTTTTACAAATCCTCAAATCATGCGATTAATAAATCGTTTCAAAATAGTATAGCTCTTAAAACCATAAACCTTTTAATATCAAAATCAATTTCACCATTCAACAACTCCAAATAAAACTCAAGGCAACAAATAAGAGTTTAAATCATGAAACTTCATTAAAACGTTTATAAAACAAAGTCTACTCACAGTCTATCCCGAGCTACACCGAATCCCTTCTGAAACTGATTCCTTCTTATGACCCCTCACTTGTTTGCTGTTCATACTCACAGTTTACTGCATAATAATTGCTTAATCCTCACTTATATTCCTCGATAATAAACATTTCTTCTCTAATTCAGCAATTATCGTCATAACATCTCTATAATTCTCAATTAATCCTTTAGTCTCAAATCCTCGTCAATTCCTTTTCATGATCTAAATCCTATACTTAGCCTCTTCTAACAAATAACAACAAATACCCAAAACAGATAATTCGCTAACGGTACTCTACGATATAACTAGATAAGTTTCACTCACAATTTAACTACGTAAAAGACCGAAATACCCTTCACGGTGCCATTGCTCGGATACCAAATCAGACAGCATAACGGCATCGGGAATAAGATTTCCCGAGCCCGTGTACTTGTTAAGACTAAACAACCAACAATATACAATAGATTCTTCAACTAGCTGTTAAACAACCGAACCGAGCAGCCAACCACCACACATGGTGGCTGACCGGCCATAAACAACACACAAAAATAACCCCAAATAGTCACCGAATCTAGAATTAGGCTACTAGGACCCTAGGGAAGTGGAAAAGTACGAAAAACCATCCAACCCGCTGCCACGAGTGGCAGAGTCGACGGTGGCAGCGGCGGCATAAACCTAGGAATACCCAAATTCAACTCCAAATAATCATAATTGCATAATAGAACCTTCAATTGCACAAAAACAATTCAAATTCAAGTCTCATTTCAAGAAATTCGAAATAGACATAATCCCTAAAAATTGAATTTCTAAAGTCTCAAAATTGAACATCAACACCTTATGAGAAAGATTACTCGTACCTAGAGGATTGATTCTCGTAACTGGATTAACGGCCAATCATCGCCGGAAAGGCCAGAATCGGCGGCGGAAACCGCCGGCCTTTGTGTCGTCGATTCACCGCCGTGAGCAGTCACTGGAGCAAAAGGGGTGACACCACTGAACTCGTCGGAGCCTGGGGAAGAAAACCCAGGTGGTCCGGTGTCGTAACTCCATCGGAAAAACGCGAATCGCCGATGAGAGCATTTTCTGTCTCGCGCCGATTCTCCGTCCACGGTGGTCGGCCAGAGATAAGGAGGGTCGTTGGGGGTCGATGACGGTGAGAGGAACTCGCCGGTGCTAGCCGTTGGTCGAGAGGTGGCCGGACGGTGAAACTGCCGAGGTGAGAGAACAGGTGGAGAGAGAGAGAGGAGGGAGAAAGGAGACGCGAGGACATAGAGAGCCCAAGAGGAGAGAGAATAAAAATCCCCCCTTAGAACTTTTTGGATTTTGGTATTTAAAACTCATTCATGCAAAATTACGAAATTGCCTCTGCCTTCAAATACTCGTATCTCTCAAACCGTAACTCTGATTTATGCGTGCTTCGTGTCTACGAACTCGTGGACTTAAGATCTATCCAACGGACCCAAAGTAAAAATCAAAAGTCTACTAATTTTAAAAGTCAACTTTGGGTAAATCCCAATTTAAAACAAAATTTAAAATAAATCCAAAACCTTTTTAATTTCCAATAAATTCTTAAAATGATCAAAATAAATTCTCAAAGTATTTAAAATAAAACTTTGAAAAATACGGGATCTCACACTGCCACCCTCCTTCCCTCCCTCTGCCATGATCGAACTACGTCGTTTAACTTCCATCTTGGCCGTAGCCTTCGCGTTGCCTCTGTACCGGCTTCTGCGACTCACTTTGAGCCAATTCTCCTGCACCGCAATGGCTTAGTTGCATCTCGATTACGACTACTACTACTACAACAACCTAGCTGAGCATGCACCGCGCCACGATCAACTCGCCTCAGCTCTAATAGCGAACACTAACGACTCGGTCCTGTGAGAAGAGTGCAGGGCGTTCATGTATAGGCAGCCTCATCGCCAAGAAGCACGTGTACGCTGAAAGGCTCTCAAAGCTTCTAGAAGTGCCTCACATTTCCTTGGCTAGCCTCGTTTGTAAAGACCTTAACCCTCGCTCTTTGCTTTACAAGCAGGTCCCGATTCCTTATTATTAAGAAAGTGACCTAAAACTTAACTAATTCTAATAGGTGTATTAGTTGTTACATAGACTAGTTGTAAGTGAGGTACATGTAATTATTTCAAGTAATAATTACATCGGTCTTTATATTGAATAGGCTCAAAAATCTTAATCTAAAATCCATAAGCTACCATGCTATGGAAAACTTTCATGATTTATCAAGATATTCGATTCTTTTGCTTAGTCTGCACGGTTCATTATCTACAACATGTGCATCGAGAAGCTAATATGGTGACAGATACTTTTGCAAGTTATGAACTTAAGGTAGCATATGCTGAAGTATGATCTCCTAATTATCTACTGTAGTTTGGTCATTAATAAATTTAAAAAAAAGCGCGTTTTGCAGTGTTTTTAAATGAAAAATATAGTTTTTTTTAATGGAATTAAGAGAGAGACTGGGTGCGATTGTTCACACCCAAGACTTTCCTGGTGTAATAAAATGTCAAAAATGCTAAATATTATTAAAATAAGAAGAAAAAAGGAAAGTGAGAGATAGAAGAAAGAAAGAGTGGAAGACTGGGGAGGAAGGGGTCTTTGTTTCGTGTGTGGTCGATTCCATTCGATCTCTCTTCAATCGGACTCTAACTGTCGAGATTGAGGTACGTATTGACAAATTACTTAATCGATCGAATTATCAAATAGCTGAATTTCCATCTTTGCTCTCCGCGTAGCTCAGGGAATTCAGCTGACAGCTCGTGTTTTCGGGGCTCAGAATAAATTTCCCATTTTCTAAACTTTTGATTTCCTAGAACTTATTTCTTATGAGAATTAACTGCGGATTTTGTTCAAATTCTTGAAATTGATTTTGGGTGTGTTCTTTTTCGGAAAATTGTTATGATTGCTTGTATTCTGTATCAATCAATAATTAATAATTTTCCATAAAACTATTTTCTTGTATTCTGTCCCAAAGTCTTTATTGAGATGATTTGGCTTGAATCAAGGTAAAAGTGACCATTTGCGTTTCACTTAAACTTGGGAATTCAGCCCTTAGTGCTGCTTAGTCATTGAGAGTCTTCAGTCTTGTCACACTGCTTAGTGTACAGTTTAAATTTCCACACATGGTAATAATTTCGTAATTATAGTAATTTGTATTTTTATTTCCAAAAGAAAAATCAATGCTGGTTTTTTATCGACGTATGATTGATACGTAAAAGATTTTGTGGGTCAATTTTGGTTTCAGGGTTTTGAGAATAAAAAGAGTTGTTGAGTCTGAAATTTGAAACTTGTGATGCTGAACAAGTAAACACAGGGTGGTGTAGAGCAACTTTGACAGAAGGTTTTGCTTTTCTGCGGGAGAAGGAAATGTTGGAGGGTGGTGCCAAATTCCCTGGGATTATAGGTGGTTTAAACAACCATGACAACAACTACTATGATTTGTCGCAAGGCTTTTACCACAAACTCCATGAGGGTGAGGGTACCAACATGTCCATTGATAGTATGCAAACTAGCAATGATGGAGGCTCTGTTGCCATGTCTATAGATAACAGCAGTGTTGCTTCAAACACTAACGATTCCCACACTCGCATCTTGAACCACCAAGGGTTGCGGCGACGTCCAAATGACAACTATTCTGTTCAACAGAGTGTTAACCGCCGAGGAAGAGTCACACATGCTCTGAGTGATGATCAGCTTGCTCGAGCTCTAATGGACAGCAATACTGTGACCGAGGGGCTTGAGAATTATGAAGAGTGGACAATTGACTTAAGGAAGTTAAACATGGGTGAAGCTTTTGCACAAGGTGCTTTTGGAAAGCTATATAGAGGTACTTACAATGGTGAGGATGTTGCTATCAAAATTTTGGAGAGGCCAGAAAATGACCCAGAAAAAGCTCAAGTGATGGAGCAACAGTTTCAACAGGAAGTCAAGATGCTCGCCACATTGAAGCATCCAAACATAGTTCGTTTTATTGGTGCCTGCCGTAAACCAATGGTATGGTGTATTGTTACGGAATATGCCAAGGGTGGTTCAGTTAGACAGTTCTTGATGAAGCGGCAGAACCGATCAGTTCCGTTGAAATTAGCAGTCAAACAAGCTTTGGATGTTGCGAGGGGGATGGCATATGTTCATGGGCTTGGGCTGATTCACAGGGATTTAAAATCTGACAACCTGTTGATTTCTTCAGACAAATCAATAAAAATTGCTGATTTTGGGGTTGCTCGTATTGAGGTGCAGACTGAAGGAATGACACCGGAGACTGGGACGTACCGCTGGATGGCTCCGTAAGACTTTTTTACTCTTTATCTGCAACATCTTATCCTTTGGCCTATCATTGTCCTTTCCACTCTATTTTTATTTTTGAAGTGCCCATTTCATGGCCCTTTGAATATTTAGCATGGATGATCTATTAATTATTCCTTTTCAATTCTCTTCAGTTAGACAACTTTGATTTCAATTTGTGAAATTTGTTTGAATTTGTACAGCTAATTTCTGTCTTATTTGAAGATACAAGTGTTTAGTGGCTTCTGGCTTCTGATAATTGGTATCTGCTGTAGTTTATCATTCATTTTCTAGGAAGCACACATGTCGCGTGTTGGACACTAAAGACACGCGACCGACATGTGCCAGACATGTGATTTGGAGTGTTGGTTGACATTTTGTCAACTTTGACCTTCGGACATGCTTTCGACCCTGGCAAGGACATGTTTGGGATATGGCAGGGGCATATTTGCAAATTTTTAAATGGATCCAATCGAATTTTTAAAAAAAGTAGGGGTCAAATTTTGGGAATTGGGGCTGCCACTGCAACTCGATGCTCCTGGCTGAGCTGCCCTCTTGTATAATGAGTATTGTTTTAGGATGAAAATAAATGAATGACTCTGTAGGTATCAGCGTATATGTATATTTTTAAGGTTGAGGTGCTGTGAATTTTAGGATGAAAATAAGTGAACGACTCTATAGGTAAATTTTTTTCTATACATATTATTTTAACTAATGTGTCTTTGCCATGTCCGTGTCCTATTTTTTAGAAATCAGCCCTGTTTATGTGTCATGTCATGTTGTGTCCTTGTATCTGTGCCTGTATCGGTGCTTCCTAGTTCATTGCTTTCTAGTAGATATGTACCTGGTTTCTGATTTGGCATTTAAATCTTTTTTTCTGGTAGTCTAGGACAAAAATTTGTGCTGGTTACCATTTCAAAAAGGTGCATATGGGCAGTGCACGGAAGGATTTGCATAAATTAAGTGAAATATTTAACTGCAACTTGCTGTAACATAGATGGAAATGATTTTTCTAGCATAAAATTTAGATATGAGCTATGTTTTTTGAAATGAAAGACATTGACTTGTATGTGTTTGTGTCTCTGCTAGTGATGCTCCCATGTTCTTAAGGTGGATCTCTTTTAGTATTTTCATTGATGTTTTTGATTCAGCAAAAACACACTTCCTTTTCTTTGAATAAATTAGTTGTTGATCCTTGGAATCCCCCATTGTGAGTGTAGGAGTGGTAATTTTAATTTGTAGTGGTTTTAGAATGTGTACAATCTTGCCTTCCCTCTTGTTGGTGGACAAATAATTCATTTTCTGCTTGCATTTTCTTGAGATTTAGCTTGTCTCGGAAGTTCTCAAATTTAATTATTTTGGAGATTACTTGCCCAAACAACTAGAATCAGAATCAAATTGTGTATAATGATCTGAAAATTCATATATGAAGTATTCCAATATCTGCTTATAATAGTTTCAATAACATTTTAGGTAGTTCTCTTTTTCCATAATGGGCAAAAGCCGCAAAACATTAAGGCTCTTAGTGTTCGTAAAATAAATTCATTCTTTGTTCACCAAAAAAAATAAATTCATTCTTTGAAGTGAAAGTCATTGACCGTATGTGTTTGTGTCTATGTCAGTGATGCTCCCTTGTCTTAAGGGGTATTTCTTATGGTATTTTCCTTGTGGTGTTGGTTTGGTATTTTTCTTGGAGTGACAGTCGTTGACTGTATGTGTTTTTTATTTTTTATTTTTTGAATTTTTGAGTGGTAGATCCTTGGAGTGTCCCATTGTGGGCATATTATTTCCTGTTAAATCTGAGTAGCAGTTATTGATCTTTAATGCCTTTCATTTGTCATCTAGGTTTGGTAATTTTACTTCTTGATTTCTTGACTTCGACAACTTTATGATTCTTAATGACCATTCTGATAGAAACAAAATGATTATTTGTTGGAGTTTGTCATGGCAGGCAGGGAGTAAATTTAGAGAGAATAGAGAGAAGGATTGGATAGAATATTTTTTTTTTAAGGGAAACAAAATTTCACTAATCAAAGTGAACAAAATGTACACGTCGTGGACAAGAAATTCATCTCTGGAGTAAAACCCAGAAACTCTCAAATCTTCTCTTCCTCTACAATGAAACTGAAACATCTCCTAAAATATCACACAGAAAAAAATGGATAGAATAGTAGTATATTTCCTAAATGAAAATGTCATTTGAGAAACTGAAACATAATAATTGAAATAACACATAATAAATATAAAACATAAATAGTTGCAGAAAGTTCTCATGAAAGCTCATCAAATGGTTTAACTTTCTCAATAGTGTTCTCTTCTACTTTGAAATGTTGCTTCAGCTTCCTTGTCGTCAATGTCATATTTTCTTGGTTTTGAACACCAAATTTAGTAGCCTATTTTATCAGAGCAATCATGGCCTTGTTCCATGCAAGCCTAGCCTATGTTTTTTAGTTATTTAAAATTTTTCTCAGTGAAACAAAAAAGTTTCAATTTTTTCATCATGGGCTTAAAATATTTTGCCTTTTATCAAAAATATTTTTATCCATTACATCAGATAATTCTTTTCCGTGTAATAGGTTTTTTCTTTAATATTGTTAATTTGTTTATAACGGATTTCATCAATCTAAGCACTTAATTCATAGATATTTCAACAGTTAGACCATCTTGAAATTTCTTACCGTATGATGATATATATTTAACAATTAAATTATTGTAAAATTTCACATCAATTTGAGATGCTTTCTATTACCAAAGTAAACTAGGGTGGGTGACGTACCTGAAACACTCATTATTGTAAACCTAAATATTCTCCAACAGAAACTATTCAAACTATCATAAATACAACATCCGTTTAACACATTACTAGCTTCAACAACCCTTTTGTATTAATAATACTAAATCAAGGCTTGATCTACTTTAAGAAATGTGATAACAGATACAGTGTAGTAGATACATAATGGTTATGAATAGTAACCAAGAGAATTTGACTTATGGCACTGTCCCCTCCCCTCCCCTGAAAAAAAAAAAGGATTTTTTTTTTTTTTTCCAAAAAACCCTTAGTTAAAGGA
>QANW01003660.1:279044-361760 GCA_003254865.1 Dryas drummondii
TTTTTTTTTTTTTCCCAAGATACTCATAGTTAAAGGAAAGGATATTGAACCAGGTTTGGGTCAAAAAACAGGCGTTTGGAGCATGGTGGTCATGCGGTGGCATAGTTGTGGTGCATGATGACATCTTGTGCCGACAAGTGACAGGGATGCCTGGGTTGTGAATTAGGTGAATTCAAAGTTAAGATTTTGGAACTTCTGTTTGCTCATTAGGGCATGTGTTACAACTGTTCTCCATCATGCTTCTGGGGGACTACAGTCGCCCTACTCTTGAAAAAGGAGAAGAAACTTATGGTTAAGATAGTGACATATGATGCATGTGTGTTTGTGCTAGTGACAAGTGACAAGTGGCACATATTGATCTGTATCATGGCGATATGGATTTGAAGTTGGGGTCTATTCCAATTGATGCAAAATCGGGAGGGGAATTCAGAAAGAACAGAGAGGTGTATATTAAATAGAGGTTGAAGAAAGAGAATAAAGAGATAGAGGAGAAAGAGAGGCAACTTGGGGTAAACTCAATTTAATATTTTTTTTAAATCATTATGTCAAATTCTGAAACCCTGGTACAATAAGGCTTATGCATACAGGCAATCCCATAATGACCTAAAAACACCCCAATAACAAACTGTATTACATAATTATTATGTCTTCATAATTAAAGCTCTACATTATGATAATAATTAAACCTCAACTTCCAATATTAATAAATATGGACTTGATAAAATTGACTTTATTTGGGCCTATGAATACAATAAAAACCAGTTTTCTTCTTGTATCTGTCATATCAGTAAATTTCCTTTGTTGTTCTATTCTGTATGATATGTCAGATGAATGACTGCTTTACATTTTTAAACTTGTTATATGTTGTGGGCCTACACTCCAAGATTTGGTGCAATCTACAAATTGGTGTACGATTCAAAAATGATTTGTTCTTATAATCATTTTCAGATCACTAGCAGCATAATTTCTGATGACTAGTATAATGCTTACTGCATTTTTTCGTACTTGTACTTTGGTCCAATTTTCACCTAAGTTATTAAAGTTTAAAAAGCTGCAATTGTACCCAGTAGTTTGGCTTAGTTTGCAACCAATAACAAACTCAACTCTGTCTAATTTTTTAATGAAGTTTTGATGAGGAAACACGTGAGAGCATGCACAAGGGCCTTTTGGTTCCTATAGTTTGTTCCAATTTCTACTTAAGTCCCTCTCATGCGCTGCCTCATCAGAATTTTGTATAAAAAAATAGACATAGTTGAGATTTTGTCCTTGATTGCAAACTAAACCAAAATATAGGGGTACAATTGCAACATTTTGAACTATATGTATTTAAGTTAAAATTGGGCCAAACTACAGAGACCAAAAATGTAATTTAGCCTTATTCTTATTATCACTATTCAAGAGGACACATCACATCTATGAAGATGTAAAGAAGTTATGACGTATGTGAAAGATAAGTCAAACTAATAAGAATTACAATATGAACACTAAATTGTAAATCCGAAATTTTAGCAATTCATTCTGATCAAATTCAGAACTGAACATTTATTGGCTAGTCTACCATATTTTTTCTTGGCAGAAAGATAAAAAATGGCTCCATGTGTCTGATTCATTATGTGGATTCAATCTTTAGCAAAGAAATGGCATAAAAATGTCCAATTATGTTAGTCTAGGAGGCCAAAGCTTGTGCAAATGGTATACTAAGGTATTGCATGCTAAGTTTGGTAGGAGATGGATGTTGGATTGGGTTGAGAATACACACTTAGCAACAATTGAGCAATTGAATGTTGTTTGTAAAAGAATGTGGATATTGTTTCTTTGCTAATGTGTGCATAGATACACTTTTTGTTACAAAGTTTCTTAGGAAAAGAAGAAAATGCTGTAATAGAAACTGACCATTGATAAATATATGCAAATGATTGAAAAGTACATGAAATTTAGCTCAATGGAAAGTAGTGACTCTCAAATATATGCCAGTTGGATGACTGAAGTAATTTTGGCTGATGTCCTCTACCTGTCTCATTCAATGTTTTTTTCTTCAATTTTAATTCCTATGTCATGTTTGGCCTTCTTGTGTAAATTCATTTTTCAATTATTCAGGTTGTGACTTTAGTATCCTACTTTCCAGTTAGATTGAAAACCAAAATCTTGTCATCTAAGTTACTGTTTGTGGTTGTGCCATTGCTCTCTGATTTGGTATCTGTTAAACTAGCATAATATATCTCTTTCTACTTCATTTGTTTTGTGCCTTTAGGGAATCAATTGTATGCCATGAAAATGTACCACATTAATTATTGGTATTATTGCATCATTTATTTTCTTTTTCTCTATAGCTTTGTAATTATAACCAGTTTGCATCACTAACTTGTTTGTAAGTTTATCATTGCTGGATGCATGCAGTTTCATAATAATAACTTGTTGGCATGGATGCACCTTTAAGTGATAAGATAAGAAAAAGTAGGCTAGGTGGTATGGACACTTGCAACGTGGATCACTAGATGCACCTAAAACTAAAGAAAAACTAGTTAAAATAGAAGGTAAAAGATAAATAGGCCAACCAAGATTAGCATGTGAAGAACTAATAAGTAAAGACTTGAAAATAATTAGATCTAATAAGAAATACTGCATTTAATAGAAAAGATGGAAGGTACAAATACATTTGACTACTCTGTACAATTACAAAAGTAAGGATAAATATTTGGCATGAACATTACGCTTGCTTTTTGACATTTGACTCTGAATGTTGGACACAACAATTAGCAAAAGTCTGGACATGGAGACATCACTAGCAGAGTCTGTGAATCAATTATTTTGAGCCTTTCTCCCTATGCAAAATATCCATATTAAGGAAACAACTAAGAAATAATAACTACTTGTAAATTTTAGACAATAGTGCATGAGATTCTTAAGTTTCCGTACAATTCACATGGGTGAATATGGTTTTCAAATTTTCATAGCTGTTTAGCAAAATTGCCATTTTCTGTTTCTGATTTGAAATAAAGATCTATATAGTTTCTACTTTCTAGTAGATATAAAGCTTTTTCCTGTTAAAAGAGCTGTGCTTGCAATTGAACATTGAGATTGAGGAACCTGCATTTTCTCTTCTAACAATATGAATGGAATTGGAAACTTTCACTTTCATTGCATGGAAACTGTTCTCTCTTGGGTTTCTTATTTGTTTTCCAAATTGCTTGTGATGTTTTGGGCACCTGCCCCAATTAGGTGGCATTGGCTAGTTGAGTTAATCAGAAGCTTGTTGAGTGGTGTGATCAAATAGATTCATTTCCAGAATTAGATATAGAAATGGGGGATCAGAAGCAGAAAAATTAAATTTTTTGGACAAGTTTTTTTTTTTGTCTTTTGAATTGTAAATTGATATTGTTCCATGATGCTTCTTTGTTTTTCTGCTTGAGAACTGCTAATTGGAAATTTGTTAATTAAACTCCTGTTGTATAGAATGGGGATTAAACTTGAAGACTGCCTGTCTCTTTTTGCTTTTTTTAAAATGTAAATGAATAATTTTTTATCATGTAGCAACTGTTTAGATGCTTGTAACTAAGGAGTTAAATTTCGAAAATTTCGGCGAAATTTTGGCAAAATTTTCGTTTTTTAAGGGTATGGAAATTTTAACACAAACCCAAAGATATTTCGTCAAAATTTTGATGATTTCGCCGAAATTAACGAAATTATCCTAAATTTTCAGCGTTGACCCACTGTATCGAGATGGGTTTTCGGGTCTGGGGTTTCTTTGGGTTTTTCTGGATCGCAGGGATGATGAGGAGGATGAGGGGAGAATTTCTAGGGTGATTTCATGGCCACCCATGGCCTGATAGAGAAGAACCAAGAGAGAGCAGAGAGGGAAAAGAGTGCAGATCAAGTTGAGTTTGTGAGGGATAGGTGAGTTGCAGGGAGTCTGAGAGAGAGTGGGAAAGTAAGTAATGAAAGAGAGATGAGAGATAAGAAATGAAAGGGAGTTTTCGAATTGAGTGCATGAATGATTAATGAAAGAGATGAGTGGCCAAAAAAAATGAAAGAGAGATGAGAGATAAGAAAGAATAATCACCTCGTGAGTGATTAAGAGAGAGAATGGAGAGTTTGAATAAAAAAATAATTTTGACTTTTTTTTATTTTTAAAAGTTTAAAAGTGAATTTACAAAAATGTTCAAAACATTTATTTATTTATTTATTTGAAATTATTTTTTGAAATAAAATTTTGTAAAGATTCGGGGTTTCACAAAAGACCATTTCCAAATTCTGTTTAGTAAGCTTGCTACTCCCGGTTGAGGTGTGCAAATTATACAAATTAGAGAGTATAGACAAATTATACATGGGCACACCAAAAGACACTCATTTTTATTTAACAGTATTTGTCGCTAGTACACATTATATTTATCTTATATCACATGAAACTTATTATATAATTTGGTTTTTTCAATATTTTTTTATCAATGTAGTAGATAATATGTTAAATAAACATATTATAAAGTTTCATTCAAAATTTTCGTATTTTGATAGTAATTTCCGTCGTTTATGTCTAATTTTTGTCAAAATTTAAAATTTCTGCGAAATCCGAAATTTTAATCCTTGCTTGTAACTGGTATTATTGCTGATTGCTTATTGGTTATTTCTCAAACTTCTTACTTTTTCGTTGTGGGATACTTGAGTGCATTGCTTTATCTTATGTCTGTGTGCAGGGAGATGATCCAGCATAGGCCTTACACCCAGAAAGTTGATGTTTACAGCTTTGGGATTGTTCTTTGGGAACTTATTACAGGGATGCTTCCATTCCAGAACATGACAGCAGTACAGGCAGCATTTGCAGTTGTCAATAAGGGTGTCCGCCCTATCGTTCCCAGTGACTGCTTACCTATTCTTCGTGAGATCATGACAAGATGCTGGGATGCCGATCCTGATGTCAGGCCACCATTTGCCGAAGTTGTGAGAATGCTTGAGAATGCAGAGACTGAGATCATGACAACTGTTCGTAAGGCCCGTTTCAGGTGTTGCATGACGCAACCAATGACAGCGGACTGACCCCAGAAGAAAAGATTGGAAAAGAAAACAGTTATCTATATAAAGAGAAAAAAAAAAAAAAAAAAGGAAATGGAAAAGGACAAAAAGAGGTGAGAGAAGATTATATTGTAGCCTTGTGTATTTATCAGGTTTTATTTCTTTCTTAAGATAGAAAAGGAAGTGTTACTAAAAATATTTGGTTTTTGAATCTCTATTTTGATGAATATCTGTCGTTGAATGAGTAATAGAAGAGAATTGATGTGTATGTATGTCTTGCTTTGCATTGACTCCTTTTGTTTAGTTGTATTCTAATAAGAAAAATGCAGCTTCTTTTGTGCCCGGCCTTCAGTCCTTCCTCATCCTCATCAATTCGTCTCTGGTAACAATTATATTCAAATGTTTCTGTTTGGACTTGGACCGCATTCTCTTCTTTGTAACAATACCAGACTTGCAAGTGGTAGACCGTCATCGTTGGATTGAGGCAGCCTCATCTTATTTTGGTTGAGGGGTCCATGGCAACCTCGTCGGACTTAGTAATGACATCCCTTGATCTACTGATGTTCATGTTGATGTTGCTCTCCATGACCGCGATCAATTGTTGGGACTAAACCAAACTCTCTTTAGCCTAGAACCGAATGAAACAACATTAAGGCCAACAACGCAGTGAGAGGGAGTTCACTTGAGCCAGACGGGCATTGGGTTTACCTCAAGCTCCAGCCGTATCAACAACATTTCATCGTTAACACATATGCCACAAACTCTCTCCATGATGTTACGGCCAGAATTTTCCTTCCGCCTTCAACATCCTCCCCTAACACTAGCCCCCATTGACTCCACTGATTCCTCGCTATGGACTGTTAGAAAGTAAACAAGTCTCAGCCATTGATATGTCATTGTCCTGCCCCACAACTCATTGTCTAAATGTCTTTTGTCCTTTTGTATACCTTAGCCCTCTTTATGACTTGTGGGTTTTGAGTTTATATATATGTGTGTGTGTTTTGATTTTTGTGAGTCAGCAGCCGACACACGCAAGAAAAACGTTCAGATTGTATTGGTGCCTTTTGTTAATAGATGAAAACCTTTCCTCCCCACTTTCTCTCTTGGATTTCAGAATAGATATGTGTGACCTTGATTGATTGATTTTGTTGTGCTTGCTTTGCTTGTTGTTCATCTTGGTTTCTCGTGTGAGTTTGCTGGTGTGCGTTTTTCTTTGGGTTTGGTTTGCTTTTTTGGCTTTGTTTTGGGTACAAGTTTCCACATTTGGTATCAGAGCTAGGCCAAAGCCCACCCGACCCATTGGGCCTGAAGCACAATCTGGCCCGAAATTTGGGCCGGCCCGAATAGTCATTGGGCTGGGCTTGGGCCATCCTCCTTAAAACCCACTAGCCGCTCGTAGCCCGCCCGCTTAGACCCGGCCCAAAGTCCATTTACACACAATATATCTTCAATCAAGAAATATAAGATTTTGGCTATGTTATGAATTGAACATGAGACCTCATAGAACAAACTTCAACTTTCAACCAATTGAGCTGAATAGTTTATTTGTCTAACTGTGAATCAGAACATATTTAATAGGTTATTCATTTGTATACTCTAATAAATTATTAATATACTTATTAAGTTATTATATAATACTATAATCATATAATGTTAGTAAATAATAATAGTGCAAATTGTATAATACCATAAATAATAAATTTTT
Source organism: Dryas drummondii (assembly GCA_003254865.1). NCBI lineage: Eukaryota > Viridiplantae > Streptophyta > Magnoliopsida > Rosales > Rosaceae > Dryas > Dryas drummondii. Next base: position 285,757 of record QANW01003660.1, read on the forward strand.
AAAATTATATACAACATTACAAATTTACAACTATAGTTATTAAAGTTATTATAATAAACTTTTATAATACAACTATAATTAAAGTTATTAAACCATGATCGTTCATTAATTCAACGATCTAAACCGTTTATTTTATATGTTGATAGTTAAAGATTATCCTTACAAAAAATTGGCCAAATAAGAATTCATCTACCTGTTCGAATGTTTGATTATCATTAGAAAAACCACCTTTATTCATTAATTTGATCATCGTTATGTCACTTTTATATTTCCGATTAAGCTAATTTTTTGCAAAGATTCTCTTTGAGTGGGGAACTAAAGTTTGAACGGTTCAGATCGTTGAAAACACGATCGATATGTGAGCTTCTACATATAAATACACTTGAATATTATAATTCTAATAACTTTCCCGTTGAAATCTTGTCGTTTCCATAATTATGAAGACCACAACGTGATTTCAACAATCTGACCCGTTCATTTTTTATGTTCATAGTCAAAAATCATTCTTAGAAAAAATCAGCCAAATCACGATTGTTCATTAATTCAACCACCGTTATGTCATTTTTATATCTCCGATTGAGCTAATTTTTTGCACGAATTATCTTTGATTGAGAAACTAAAATTTGAACGGTTCGGATGGTTGAAAAAACAATTGCGTCGTTTATTTATAAAAATATGTAATAAAATATATAATCAAACATATGTACATTTATGTTTTATTATAGTTGTAATGTTGTATATAATTTTAAAAGTTTATTATTTATGGCATTACACTATTACTAACATAATAATATTATATAATAACTTAATAAGCATATTAATAATTTATTGAAGTAAACAAATGAAAAAGCTATTAAATATGTTATGATTCACAAATTTGACAAATAAACTAGTCAGTTTAGTTGGTTGAGAGTTGAAGCTTGTTATGTGAGGCCTCATGTTCAAATCACAACATAGCAAAAATCATATATATTTTTTATTGAAGATATATATGTGTCTAAACAGGCTTTGGGCCCATTCTGGGCCACCCGTTCGGGCCTAGTCCGGTCCAGCCCTCCAAGCCCGCAAGCCAAAACCCGATGGGTTGGCCTTGGGCTTGTGTATTAAAGCCCAAGCCCAGCCCGGCCCAGCTCGAAAGCCCTATTGAGCTCCTATAATTCAAGCCAGAGTCCAGCCCGACCATGCCCATTGCCGACCCCTACACAGGGGTTATGTTGAATGGGTTCACAAACCACCATGCCCATTGCCGACCCCTACACAGGGGTTATGTTGAATGGGTTCACAAACCCAGGGGATCAAGTGACGCTTGCATAGAATCAAAGAGATGAGTTGCTTTGAAATTGAAAGAAAGATAGCATAGCTTTGATGTATATTTTTGGTGCAATCGACTCTGTGGTCTATGAGAAAGTTGCTCATGCCACTACATCAAAAGAGATATGGGATGGGCTGATTTAGGGCGAGATAAAGTGAAAAAGGTTTGGTTGCAGACATTACGTCGACGACAGTTCAAGCTTCTTCAAATGGAGAACAAGGAAACCATCTCAGATTATTTCTCACGCACCTTGGCCATTTTTAATTAGATGAAGGCCATTGGTGAGGATATAAAAGAAATCCAGGTTGTGGAAAAAATTCTTTGGATAGATATAGATCAATTTGAAGGAAAAGTGACTGCCATGGAAGAGTCACATGATTTAAAGGGCATGTTTGTTGATGATTTAATGGGTTCTTTGCAAGCTTATGAGCAAAGATTGAAGGAAAAGGCAAAATTGAGTGAAAAGTCTGAGGTTGGAGTTGAAGAAGCATTGCAGGTGTAGCTGAATTTTAAAAGGGAGAAGAATGAGGACTCTCGTAGTGAGGCACGATCAAATTCCAAAAATTGGAATTCAAGCTATAAGAGAGGGTCACATAATGCTTATGGAGGAAGAAGAGGAAGAGGAAAAGATATGAATTGGAACCAACCACGTGATTAGTCTTTTGTCAAGTGCTTCAACTGTCAAAAATTTGGGCACTATAAGAATGAGTGCAGAATGAGGAGCTCTGAAAATAAAGAGTTTCAGGCCAAATTTGCAAAGGATGATGATGATAGAGAAGAGACCTTGTTGTTGGCATTCAATGCTGTAACTGATAGTGATAAAAGCAAGTGGTTTTTGGATACAGAGTGCAGCAATCATATGTGTGGCCACAAAGAGTTGTTTGTTGAACTAAATGAGTTTGTGCAATTAGAGATTACATTTGGGAATGTTGCAAAGATGTCAGTAAAAGGAAAAGGCAAGATTTCTATCAAGTAGAAGGATGGTTAATTCAATACTATATCAGATGTATACTTTGTCCCTGATTTGTGTCACAACTTGTTGAGTATGGGGCAGCTGTCCAAGAAGGGGTACATTGTGCGTATTTACAATGGTGTTCACACTATAAATGATGGTCAAAAGGGACTAGTGGCCAAGGTAAACATGACTTCAAATTATTTGTTTCCTCTATATGTTAATTGTGGAAATTTAGCTTGTCTTAACTATGTGAGTGAAAGTGATAATTGGTTGTGGCATATGTAGTTTGGTCATTTGAATTTTATTAGTTTGAACCATCTTGCTAGTAATAAGTTGGTATCTAGTTTGCCTTCGATTCATGCTCCTAACCAAGTTTGTGAGACTTGCGTTCTTGGTAAAAAACACAGAGACACTTTTCTCAAAGGAAATATGTTTAGAGCTAAAAGCCCCTGGAAATCATACACTATGACTTGTGTACTGTTGAAGTTCCTTCTATTGGAGATAAAAAATATTACATTACATTTATTGATGATTTTAGTAGGAAGACATGTGTGTATATTTTGAAAAAGAAGTCTGAAGCTTGTGATACATTTAAAATGTTCAAGGCTTATTTTGAGAAGTAGAGTGCGAACAAGATTAAGGTGTTGAGAGCTAATCGGGGCAAAGAGTATGTTGTTTGTGATGATTTTTTGATGAAAAGTGGCATCAAGCATCAATTGACAACAAGGTACACGCTTCAGCAAAATGGCGTCGTAGAGAGAAAAAAACAGAACAATTATGGACATGGTGAGATGCATGTTGAAATTGAAGAATTTTCCTAAAACCATTTGGGCAGAAGCTATTGTGTGTGCTGTATATATTCTAAACAAGTCACCAAGTAGAAGTATTGATGGAAAAACTACATATGAAGTGTGGAGTAGGAGAAACCCAAATATTCAACACTTGAGAGTATTTGGCTGCATTGCCTTTGCACATGTATATACTAGATGAAATTAGAAAAACGCTTGATGAAAGGGCAGTGAAGTGCATATTTATTGGGTATAGCACTGTCACAAAGAGATACAAGCTATATAATCCCATTACAAATAAGGTAATTGTGAGTAGAGATGTGACTTTTGATGAAGGAAAGGTTTGAGATTGGTCTATGGAAGAAAACACACCACTAACATGTGTGCCAATAGTTGAAGAAAATGAAGAACAAATTGAAAGTGATGCAGAGATTCACACTCCTGCAGCTCAAGCTCCACAAGCAGCTGCACTTCAACGCCCACGACGTGAGCATCACCTTCCAGCTCATTTCCAGAACTATGAAATAGGTAATGACAATGACTTATCAAAAGAAGAATTGGTGAATTTTGCTTTGTATGCAGATTGTGATCCTCTCACATTCAATGAGGCATGTCGTCATTAAAATTGGATGAAGGATATGGATGAAGAAATTCATGCCATTCAAAACAATGATACATGAGAGTTCACTTTACTTCCTAAAGGAAAGAAGCCTATCGGTGTCAAATGGGTGTACAAGACAAAGTACAAGCCAAATAGAGAGGTAGACCGCTTCAAGGCGAGGTTACTAGCAAAAGGCTACAAGCAAAGACCAGGTACTGATTATTTGGATGTTTTTGCACCTATATATTGCTAGGCTTGATACTATAAGAATGATTGTGTCTCTTGCTGCCCATAATGCTTGAAAAATATTTCAAATGGATGTGAAATCTGCTTTCTTGAATGGAACTCATGAGGAGGAGGTATATCTTGAGCAACCTGCAGGGTATGTGAAGGAAGGGCAAGCTCACAAAATGTACAAGCTGAAAAAGGCTTTGTATGGGCTTAAACAAGCACCAAGGGCATGGTACACCCGAATTGACTCTTATTTTTTAGAGAATGGATTTCAAAGGTGTCCATATGAGCACACTCTATATGTCAAAACTAATTTGTAGGGAGATGTTGTTATTGTATATTTGTATGTGGATGACCTCATTGTTACAAGGAACAATTTGAAGTTGTTGGCCACATTTTGGGAGGCTATGACACCTCAATTTGAGATGATAGATATGGGGTCCATGTCCTATTTCCTTGGTCTTGAGGTGTTGCAAAATAATCAAGAAACCTTTATTTCACAAAGAAAGTATGCTGGAGATGTATTAAAGAGAGGTTCATAATGGAGTCTTGCAAGCCTATGTTGACTCCAGTGGAACAAAGATTGAAGTTGGAGAAGGATGGGACTGGAGATTTGGTGGATCCCACCTATTACAAGCAACTAGTTGGAAGCTTGCGTTATTTGACTGCCACCAGACCATATATTACATTTGGAGTTGGTCTTATAAGCAGTTTTATGAAATTCCCTCGCCAATCCCATTTGCAGGCAGCCAAGAGAATTTTGAGGTATGTTAAAGCCACTCAAAATGATGGGATTTTCTATACAAGAAATGGTTCAATTGAACTTGTGGGCTATACAAATAGTGATTGGGCTGGAGACACTGAAAAAGCAAGGAGTACATCAAGTTATGCTTTTGATATTGGTTCTGGTGTTGTATCATGGTCATCTAAGAAGCATCAAGTTGTTGCCCTTTCCACTGCAGAGGCAAAGTACAATGCAACTCAAGCAGTGTGCACAAGTCAGCCACGTGGCTACGAATAATGCTTTGTTCTTTGAAACATGAACAAAGAACTCCAACCACCATATTTTGCGACAACAAGTCAGCTATTGCATTAAGCAAGAATCCAGTGTTCCATGGGAGGACCAAGCACATTCATGTGAAGATGCATTACATCCATGACTTAGCGAATGAAAAAGAAGTTGAAATTTAGTATTGTCGATCAGAGGAGCAAGTGGCTGACATTTTCGCAAAGCCACTTAAGGTTGCTGCATTTTTGAAGATGAAGCAGATGTTGGGGATGATGAAGTTGGCTAAGCTTGGTTTAAGGGAGGCTGCTAGAAAGTAAACAAATCTCAGCCATTGATATGTCATTATCTTGCCCCACAACTCATTGTCTAAATGTCTTTTGTCCTTTTGTACAGCTTAACCCTCTTTATGTCTTATGGGTATATATATGTGTGTGTGTGTGTGTGTTTTGATATTTTTGTGAGCCAGCAGCCAACACACAAAAAAAACATTCAGATTGTATTGGTGCCTTTTGTTAATAGATGAAAACCTTTCCTCCCTATTTTCTCTAGCTCAATCTCTCTTGGATTTCAGAATAGATATGTGTGACCTTGTTTGATTTATTTAGCTGTGCTTGCTTTGCTTGTTGTGTTTGTTGTTCATCTTGGTTTCTGGTGTGAGTTTTTCTTTAGGTTTAGTTTGCTGGTTTGGCTTTGTTTTGGGTACAAGTTTCCCCATTTTCCTAAGAAGATTTTGGAGAGAAGAATTTTCAAAACAAGGAATGCTCAGTCACCGAATGGCTTGTCCAATGGGCTTGTCCACCCATTGAGGCTACTACATGGGAGGATGCTGAAGACATTATGGCCCGTTATCCAGACTTCCAGGCCTAATAGGACTATATTAGGTTGGGCTAAATTACAATGGTTTCGGCCTATGTAGTATCATCGCCCCAATAACCTTTTATTTGATAATCAGTCATGTATTAATAGGGATGGCAATTCTCCCGCCAAATCCGATCTCCGTGGGGCTCCACCCCAAATGAGGTGGGTTTGGTGGACAAAAATCGAGATGGGGATAATTTTATTCTTGAGGAAATTGTTGCAGTAGTTCACTTATTTTTCCCTTAGTTTCATATTGATCCATGATTTTTTTTTTTTTCATATTGGTCCATTAACTTTTTGACGTGTTCCATTGTGGTCCAAACCATCATATTAGCACAAACGACCATCTATTTTAGCATGGAGCAATATTTGTGGACCAATATGGAACTACATGAATAATAAGAGGACTATAATAGTGCTCCATGCATGTGCACATCACATAACTAAAATATACATTCATTTTTGCTAATTTGACAGTTTAGACCACATTGGGAAACGTCATAAAGTTAGTGGACCAATAAGGAACAAAAAACGATTGAGGACCAATATGAAATTTTCCAAAGAATAAGTGTACCAATTGTGCAATTTCCTCTTTTATTCTTCAACACAGATTCAGGGATGGGGAAGAAAGTTCTCATCCTCGTTTAATATTTTTTATAAATATTATATATTATATATATTTTAGTATTCTAATTCTAGTTTTACTAGGATATATGATAAATTACATTTATAAAATATGAGGGAGCTTACGTTGAGAGATTCTTTAAATAAAATTATTTAGGGATTTCTTGTGGAGCCAAATTCACATTGTATTTTAATGATCAGAACCGTCTTTTTTTTTTTTTTCGTTTTCGTAGAGGGATTATTTTTGTAAAAAATTAGGTAAATCAGAAATTATTTAATTGTTTAATTAAATTGTCATCATTTCATGTATTTTTCGAAAACATTTTTTCCGTCTATTTATTTAATCAAATTATATATCTTAATTGTTTTCGATTTGTCTTTTTATTTTTTTATTTTTTTTTATAGAAATGAATTTTGAATAGAAACCTACAAAATAAATTGCTCGGATCGTTGATATACAATATGCAATGGCCTTATATTTATAGATTATATATAATATTGCGGAATAGGCCTCTATATAATGTATATTTTGTTATAAATATTCTTATTAGATGGATGTCAAATGTATTAATCTGATGTATTTCTTATTTTCTGATGTATTATATAAATAGTAGGAGTTCTACTTCATGTAAAACTAGGAGACTTGGATGTTCATCCCAAGTCATTACTGAAGCCTATAAATAAAGGACCTATGAAAAAAAGAATACTAACTTTCAATTTCTAAATACTTTTATCTCTATTTTATTATTTTTATAACACGTTATCAACATGACTATTGCTCCTGATATTGTTCTATAGGTTTACAATTCTATACATATATGAGTTCGAGAATAAAGTGAGGACCCAAGCCACTTCTTTTCAGCCAAGTCGATGCTTCTTTGTGGAATAAGTTTGTTGAATTTGGTTGAGATTTGATAATTAGAAGTTGGGTCAAAATTAAGAAGAAAAATTGGAAAACAAGAGACGAAATGGACCATTTTGCCCCTTCATTTAACGTCCGTTTATGACATTTTAACGGAATGGACCAAAATGGCAACTGTCAGATAGTTCATGGATCAAAATGGCGAAAAAAAAATTGTGTACCTCACCGAGACAAATGGAACAATAAGTGGACTATTTTTATAATTTCTTCAATATTTTATTGTTAGATGAGTTTTTCTATCCTAATTATTAGTAAGATTTTTATTGGGAGACACTATTCACACTCCCAAAATGTAATCCTACGCTTCTCTCATTTTTTAAAATTTATTTCATATGTTTATATTAATTAAATTGTCAAAATTGCCCTTCAATCAAAACTAAATGAATGAAAATTAAATTTGTTTAATATGTGTGTATTGAGGAAGGGAGAGAGAGAGTTTGTTATAAAAGAATAACTATGGTTTGTTTATAGAGTAATTACTTTTAAACCCCCTAGTCATCTTAAAAGTCTCCCAAAACTCTTTGCTATCTCTGTGTGTGTTAGTTATAAAAGACTAACTATGGTTTGTTTATAGAGTCATTAATTTTAAACCCCTCAGTCATCTTAAAAGTCTCCCAAAACTTCCTGCTATCTTAAAATTCTCTTGTCATCCCCAAAACTCTCCCAAAACCCCTGCAATTTCAAAACTCTCCCAAAACCTCCTGACATCCATTTGAATGTAATTGTTTTTTTACTGTAATTATTTTTTTTATTTTAATATTTTTTCTTGTAAATGTTTTTTACTGTAATTATTTTTATTATAATTAATTTCTAATGTAATTGTTTTTTATTTCCAGGTGCTATTTGCACTCCCCAAAACACATTATGCACTCTTTCTCTATTTTTTATGAGGGCTGCTATTTGCACCAGTTGCGATTTTTTTGTTGGCAGTGGTGCTTCGTTGTGGTTGCACCAGGTTGAGGCGTGATGTTGCAGGCGAGCTCGGAGAAGGGTGGGGCTCGAGTGCTAGCTGGAGATGATGTGCTCGGCCATTGGTGTTGCAGGCGAGACAAAGGAAGAAAGGGAGGGAGAGAGGGAGGGAGGAGAGAAGAAAAGAGAGAGATGAGGATGTTGGGGGTGGGGTCGGGTGCTGCTTACGGTGGTCGGGTGAGGGAGGGAGAGGGCTGGGTGGGTGGGGCGGGTGAAGGAGGGGAGGGGGTTAAGGTGAGGCTGAGAATGAGGGGTGTTTTTTTTGTTTTGTTTGAGAATAATGGGTGTGTTGGGTGAGCGGTGAGTGTGTCTTTTCCTTTGGTTTTTGATTTTTTTTTTTTTTACAAAAGGGTGTGCAAAAATTAAAAAAAGGGTGTGCAAATATCAGCCCTCTTTTTTATTTTAGAGCAAATTAAAATTTAGTACCTCAATTGTACATGTTATTTCAATTTAGTACCTCAACTTTGAAAACTTGCAAATAAGTACCTCAACTTTCATTTTGTATCAAAATAGTACCTCCGTTAGTTTTTCTATCAAATAAACCTTTATCTGTTGACGTGGCAGGGGTATTTTCGTCTTTTTCTCTAAATTTAAAAAATAATAATATTTTTAAAAACTTTTGAATAAAAAAATTTCTTAAAATAATTAAAACCTTTAAAAATATNAGGAGAAGGGGGAAATGTGTTTTTTAGTTTATGAAATTTTTTTATTTTAATTATTTTTAAAAAATTTTGTATTTAATAATTTTTAAAAATATTATTATTTTTTAAATTTAGGAAAAAAGATGAAAATACCCCTACCACATCAGCAAATAACGATTTATTTGACAGAAAAACTAACGAAAGTACTATTTTGACACAAAATAAAAGTTGAAGTAATTTTTTGCAAGTTTTCAAAGTTGAGATACTAAATTGAAATAACATGTAAAGTTGAGGTATTAAATTGTAATTTACTCTTTATTTTATTTTATTCTCTCAATTTCTAAATTTACCCTCACTTTCCTTTCTCCTTCTTCTTCTCACGCTCACACCCCCCCACCCCTTTTTCTTTCTTTTTCTTTTCTTCCTTTCCTCTCCTATCTCTTTCTCTTCCTTGACTATTTCCAACTCTCTCTCTTTCTAGCGAGTTTGGCAGCGATCTCCACGGCAAAGGGAGCGCCTTCCTCCCTTCTCTTGGTCTTCATCAACTTCAAAAGCCAGCCACGCTGGCGTTGGGCCGTTTCTGGCCATGTTGCATCGCCGAACCCACTGGGCACAGCGAGTCCCTTGGCACCTTCAATTTGGTCATCTGAGCTGCGACGACGGCGATTCATGCAGAAAGGTCGTCGGGCTCCACCGTTGACTTTTTATTCCCGGCAGCGATGCAAGGTTGAACCACCCCCAATTGAATCCTCTCATTGTTTTGAGCATGTTGGTGCCTTTGGATTGATCATCGAATCATCGTAGCTCGTGAATCGAAGCTGATAAGCCAACGACGTTTTGTTCTGTTTGAGAACTTTGTGTTGTTTTGTGGTAGTTGTGCTGGTCTAGAATGTTAGATTGGGAGGAAGCTGAAAAAATTCTAGAAAGTGTTGCAGAGAGAAAAGGAGGCCAAACTCGCCGGAGAGAGAGAGAGAGAGAGAGAGAGAGAGAGAGAGAGAGAGAGAGAGAGAGAGAGAGAGAGAGAGAGAGAGAAAGTGATAGGAGAGGAAAGGAAGAAAAAAGGAAAAGAAAGATAAGGGGGTGGGGTGGGGGCGTGATAAGAAGAAATAGAAAGAAAAGTGAAAGTAAATTTGAAAATTGAGTAAATAAAATAAAAAGAATAAAAAATAAAGGAGAAGTGCAGATGTCTTTTGGGAGTGCAAATAGCACCTTTTTTTTTAGGATCCGGATCATCTAAGTGTACCATCTGATTCATCTTAGTATACTATTTTTCTAATAGAGGTGGGCCCCCTTTGGGTAGATCCCACTTGGTTTTTTACTATAATTATTTTTTTATTGCAATTGTTTTTTTCATGAAGAGTAACGGGATGGTAGGGGGTTTTGGGATAGTTAGGGAAGGGGTTTTGCAAGAGTTTTGGGATAGTTAGGGGGTTTTTGAAGAGTTTTTAGATGACAGAGGGTTTTTGGAGAATTTTGGGATGATTATGGGTTATACTTAATAACTATTGTTTTATTTTTATTTTTTATTTTTTTATGTAACATATGACACTTTTAGGAAAGAAGTAATGTTGTGGATTTGAATTCTCTACTATTGCTTGTTTCAATCCTAACTGTATAATGTAAATCCAAGACTGAAAAGTGATATGAATCAATTTCATCTTTTGCTTCCTATCCTTGGATGTTACATACACAGCTAAGATTTAAAGTCAAGTGAAAAAAAAAAACAAGTAGAGAATCTGAATTCATGATGTTGCACCTTAGTTAAATGTGATGAGTAAAAATGGATTCAAGATAATGTTGGCCACAAAAGTTGGCACTTGTAAGAAGTTAAAATGCCACATTAATTAAATCAAAGTCAAATTTCTGAACCCTGAACTTTTTGAAAAATTATTGTATGTAACTGTAACACCGTTACATGGTATTACCTAATCTACTAATGAGTGATCGACGAGTTTATAAATTTAGGGTTTATGGTTCATAAAGTGTTGAGACAATTAACATTTTTTTAAAATATTAATAATTATACATATGTTATAATTCTAATGAATTGGTTATGATGTTACGGTTACACACAATAATTTTTCAAATTTTCAAGCATTTTCTCTTTACAACGCAATCCATGTGTCTTTATTTTCAATATATATATATATATATTATTTTCATAGCCTCCTTATGTAATCAAAACCATTAGATTGGTTTCTTATAGTCCGATTTTCTTTTTCAATGTTTTTTTGGTGCGCTATTTTGAAAATGGAGAAAATGAGGAGTCCAAGTGTCCAAATAACACTTTCCTATATTGCGCAATGCGCACAACCATCCACTCCAAATTTTGACATTTCGACTTGCTCGGGGTGGTAATTCTATGGTGGCACTGTTTAGTGTGAGACCATAGTTACTCGTCAAAGTTACGCTTTTTGTGGCTTAAAGATATTCAGGGACATGAACGTGTAGAAAAAAAAAATGAGATTCCAAGTCTCTTAAAGTTAGCACATCGCTATTGGAATCAAGTTAATTAGACATGGTTTTGTCCTGTGTGAGTCTAGGGTCATATGGCAAGCCTTTTGTGCTAAAGAATGGATTTGTAAGGGTGGCACATCGCATGATGATCACTATTCTCTATATCTTTTATTTTTTTCTTCCACTAATTATTATTCTCTAATATCAACTCATAGGGAGAGTGGTGTAAGACATGAAAATTATGAATTCAGATTTCTTATTAATTTCTTATATGCTAATCTCATATTAGTCAATTAAAACTGCGTTCTTTTATAAACAAATAAAAAAAGCAGCACATTCCAGAGGAGGCTAGGCAGCGTCTCACTGGTGTATAGTATTGTTTTTTTTTTTTTTTCCTAACAAAAGTCTATAGAATTGTTTTAAAGTAATAAAAAAGCGCGTGTTGCTGGTTTCTTTTTAATAAAAGAATAAAAAATAAAATAAAATTGATAGAATGGAATTAAGAGTGAGAGACTCACTGGGGTGTGGTCGATCACACCCAAGACTTTCTACTGTAATAAAACGTCAAAAAAATTGAATAATATTGCAAATAAATTAAAAAAAAAAAAAAGGAAAGTGAGAGAGAGAAGAAACAAAGACTGGAAGACTGGGAAGAAGGAAGGGGTCTTTGTGTCCTTCCCGTGTGGTCGATTCCGTTCGATCTCTCTTCAATCGGAGTCTTACCGTTGATTGAGGTACGTATCAATCCATGGAATTATCAGATTAGTGGGTTTCCATCCGTGTTCTTCATGTAGCTTGCGGAAATTTAGCTCACAGTTTTCGGGGTTCAGAATCAATTTCCAATTTTTTGACTTTCCATATTCTTGTTCATGACAATTAACTTGCGATTTTGTTCAAATTATTTCTTTCTTTGGTCCTTTCTTAAAATTGATTTGGGTCTGCTCTTTTTTGGAAGATTGTTATGATTGGCTGCGTTGATTCTGTATTAATAATTATTAATATTCCATAAATATTAGCTTATTTGTCGTCTTGATTGACATGATTTGGAGTGAATCAAGCTACAAGTTCCCATTTTGGGTTCACATAAACTTCGGAATTGAGCATTAATGCTGCTAGTCCTAGTCCTAGACAGTCTTGTCGTCTACATTTTCAACATATGGTAATGGAAATCCTATTATCGTAATCATAGGAATCTCTACTCTTATGATTCCATCTTGGATAACCGGATTGATTCGACTCTTTAACAGATTTCGCGGCTCAATTTTGGTTTCAGGGTTTTGGAAAAGAAGGAGTGGTTGAGTTTGAAATTTGAAATTTGAAACTTCGAATGCTGAACAAGTAAACAAGTATAAGTATAAACAAGTAGGGCAACTTTGACACAAGGTTTTGCTTTTCTGAGGGAGAAGGAAATGGAGGGCGGTGCCAAATTCCCTGGGATTATAGGTGGTCTGAATAACCATGACAACAACTACTATGATTTGTCCCAAGGCTTTTACCACAAACTCCATGAGGGTGAGGGTACCAACATGTCCCTTGACAGTATGCAAACTAGCAATGATGGCGGCTCTGTTGCCATGTCTATTGATAACAGCAGCGTCGCTTCCAATACCAATGATTCCCACACTCGCATCTTGAACCACCAAGGGCTCAAGCGACGTGCAAATGACAACTCGTCTGTTGCACAAAGTGTTAACCGCCGAGGAAGAGTCACACATGCTCTTAGTGACGATCAGCTTGCTCGGGCTCTAATGGACAGCAATTATCGGACGGAGGGGCTTGAGAATTATGAGGACTGGACAATTGACTTGAGGAAGCTAAACATGGGTGAACCTTTTGCACAAGGTGCTTTTGGAAAGCTATACAAAGGGACATACAACGGTGAGGATGTTGCTATCAAAATTTTGGAGAGGCCAGAAAATGACCCAGAAAGAGCTCAGGTGATGGAGCAACAGTTTCAACAGGAAGTCAAGATGCTGGCTACATTGAAGCATCCAAACATAGTTCGTTTTATTGGTGCCTGCCATAAACCAATGGTTTGGTGTATTGTAACGGAGTACGCTAAGGGTGGTTCAGTTAGACAGTTCTTGGCGAAGCGGCAGAACCGATCAGTTCCATTGAAATTAGCAGTCAAGCAAGCTTTGGATGTAGCAAGGGGGATTGCATATGTTCATGGGTTCGGGCTGATTCACAGGGATTTAAAGTCTGACAACCTGTTGATTTCTTCAGACAAATCAATAAAAATTGCTGATTTTGGGGTTGCTCGTATTGAGGTGCAGACGGAAGGAATGACACCAGAGACTGGGACATACCGCTGGATGGCTCCGTAAGACTTTTTCACTCTTTATCTGCGATATCTTATTCTTTGTTGCTATCATGGTTCTTTCTACTTTATTAATTTTTAAACAGGTTATACGTCATGTGACCTACCAGTATTATTAAAATCCAGACCTTAATTATAAGAAACCAAAGGTATTGCATGCAATTTAAATGCGGGGTCTACTCACGTTATTCCCCCAGTACCAGATATACAGTTATCACACTTGAAATGGTGGGTTAATTATAATTGGTCCTGGATCCTCTTGACCATAAATCTCTGATGTCGGAATCTAAATGCAATAGAGTGAAGTATTTTGGCCGATTTCTCTACCTGTCTCATTCCATTTTCTTTAGATGCTAACTTTTTCCATATTGTTTAAACTCGTTTTTCCTTTGTTTCCTTCTCTTTTCCATTCAGGTTTTATTCTTATATTGTACTCCTGTTAAATTGAAAACTGAAATCCTGTCATATAAATTACTGTTGTTTTGTTTTGCCATTGCGCTCTGATTAAAGTCAAACCATATGTGTATTAGAATCTATTTTTTATGAGACCATAAACCCTAATTAGATATCTATTAAACTAGCATGAATTTTCTTTCTACTTCATTTGATTTTGCCTTTAGGGCATGATTTATATGCCTTTAAAGTGTATTGTATTAACTATGGGCGTCATTTATATGCCCTTCAATGTGCATCATTTATTTTCTTTTTGTTTGTCTTGGCAATTATAACCAGTTTGCTTCACGTGTTTGTGAATATATCGAGGCTGGGATATTCGCATTTTTTTTTAATGATAACTTGCTGGCACGATATCAAAGGAAAAAGTAGGCTAGGTGGTATAGACATTTACAATGTGGTTTGTTTTTTTGGTCTGCAACGTGGTTCGCTAGATTCACCTAAACCAAATGAAAAACTAGTTAAAGCAGGAGGTAAAAGATAAAGAGGCCAACAAAGATTAGCATGTGAAGAACTAATATGTAAGATACAATAATTATGCCCCAATTATAGGTATTGTAGGATCTATCTGATATATACAATAATTATGTCGTTTAAAAAACCTATGCTTGGAATTGAACATTGAGATTAAGGAACCCGGATTTTTCAGTTTTAATAATTTGAATGAAATTGGAAACTTTTGCTTTCATTGCATGAAAAATGGTGCTCCCTCTTGGGTTTCTTATTTGTTATTTTCTAAAGTGTTTGTTATGGGTTTGGTACCTGCCCCAATTAGAGTGATGTGGCTAGTTGAGTTGATCAGAATCTTGTTGAGTGGGGTGATCAAATAGATTCGTTACTAGAGGTACATGTAGTAGTACATCTAATGACGGGGAATGAGAGCCAGAAAAATTGAATTTCCCGGTTAGGTTTGTAACGTTTGTGTCTTTTTAATTGTAAATTGGTATTGTTCCATGAGGTTTCGTTGATTTGCAGTCTTATCTTGAAAACTGCTAATTGGACATTCTCTTAATTAAGTTTGTGGTGTACAGAATGAGGATCAAACAATTTTAAATCCTTGCAACTAGCATCATTACTGATTGTTTATTGGTTATTTCTTAAACTTCTTACTTTTTCGGTGTGGGT
This sequence comes from Dryas drummondii, assembly GCA_003254865.1. Classification (NCBI taxonomy): domain Eukaryota; kingdom Viridiplantae; phylum Streptophyta; class Magnoliopsida; order Rosales; family Rosaceae; genus Dryas; species Dryas drummondii. The sequence continues at coordinate 301,022 of QANW01003660.1, forward strand.
TATTGGAGTGCATTGCTTTATTATATGGCTGTCTGCAGGGAGATGATCCAGCATAGGAACTACACACAGAAAGTTGATGTTTATAGCTTTGGGATTGTTCTTTGGGAACTTATTACAGGGATGCTTCCGTTCCAGAACATGACAGCGGTACAGGCAGCATTTGCAGTTGTCAATAAGGGTGTTCGACCAATCATTCCCAGTGACTGCTTACCTGCTCTTGCTGAGATCATGACGAGATGCTGGGATGCCAACCCTGATGTCAGGCCACCCTTCACTGAAGTTGTGAGAATGCTTGAGAGTGCTGAGGCTGAGATCATGACAACTGTTCGCAAGGCCCGTTTCAGGTGTTGCCTGACCCAACCAATGACAGCAGACTGACCCCAGAACAAAGGAATGGAAAAGAAACAATTATCTATGACTATAACATAAAGAGAAAAAGAAATGGGAAAGGAGAAAAAGAGGTGAGAGAAGTAATTATATGGTAGCCTTGTGTATTTATCAGGTTTTATTTCCTTGTTAAGATAGAAAAGCAAAGTGTTACTAAAAAATATTTGGTTTTTTGGTATCTATTTTAATGAATTTATGTTGTTGAATGAGTAATAGGGGAGGAGAATTGATGTGAATGAATGCATTTCCTTTCTTGCTATGTATTGACTCCTCTTGCTTAGTTCTATTCTCGAAAAAAAAATACAGCTGGTTTTGTGCCTTCCTTTCCCCTTGCCCTATCAAGCGAAAGCCCTAACACTCTTGATTGGGCAAACAATTCATCTCGGGATTTGGGGTACAATTCCTGTCAAATGTTACTGGTTGGATGGGATTCTCTTCTATGTAACAACCCATAAAACCAAGAGAAATGCTATCAAGCCACTGTGGTTTGACACTATGTTTTTAGCTTCCACGTGGTTAAGGTAACTCAAGAGTCTAAAAAGATTGTGTTTTTTTTTTTGTCTCCATCTTCCCCCCTCCGAGGTGGCGGTGGACTATTGCCGTACATGGAGCTGTAGATCATGATGGAGTTGTTGGTTGCTGTTGATGGCACCCCTGACCAGAGGCGCCAAGCCTCAACACTTTATCTCAATTTGAGGTCTTCATTATTTCAAGTTTAAATCCTTTCACCCATGTTCTGATAACTGATTCTCAACTTCAGTTGTCTCCCCTGCAGCTCCTTCCCACTCCCACTCCCCTCCCCTCCCCTCCCTCCCCTCCCCTCCTTAATTCCTTATGCACATGAGACTCAGTCAACAGCATTAGTGCACAACTCCACAGACCCACAGCAGAATTCCCTACAAGGAAAAGCTACATCTGATTCGTCAAATGTTACTCTTGTGATTACTTGAAAAGAAGGGGGAGGAATTTATATAAATTTTTACTGAAGTTAGAGTGCTACACTTGTCAAATATAAATAAAACTAAGTGATTGACAATGGGTTGATCGAACTGGGCAACCCTTGCTTGCTCAAACTAAATGCATATAGGATGGGCTTGAGTTGAGTTTATTTGAACCCGATTGAGTTCAACTAGGATTTGAAACCCAAATTGAGTATGGTTGAGCTAAATTAGCTAAATTGATCTCTCAACTCGTTCTACTTGTAGCCCAAATTGAACACATTTGTACTTGTATAATACTTTTAATTGTCTTATACTTGTCACACACAAAGTTATTCCTCGGGCCACGGACTCAGCTTAGGCCTCCCAACATTCTTAAGAGCTTTCCAAACAACACTGTTGCACTTGAATCCTGACCCGAAAGCGAGTTGCCAAACCCGATCACCACTCTTGATCTTTGTACTTGCCTCCAAGTAAGCGAGTTCATACCAAACGCTGCTGCTAGAAGTGTTTCCAAATCGCTCCAAGGTTTTTCTGGATGCCTCCATGTACTCCTCTGTAAGCTCCAGGTTCTTCTGTATTTCATCAAGCACTTTCTTGCCTGTTGCTATTATACACACATGCTCGAAGGCAAGCTTGTAGTCTGGGATGTAAGGCTTGGTTTTCTTCTTCTTGAACAGCAAATTGGTAAGGAAATGGAATTGTTCGGATACGGGGAGAACCAGGGGGCCAAGGGTGGTGATGTTGGCCTTCATTGCATGCCCACCAACCTTAATCACATCTTTGCTCACTGACAAACCTTGTGTTCCTCTTGCATCTTCCTTTAGATGTATGCTTTTGAAGCTTCTTTCGTCCATGCCTTTGTGAGTTCGAACAAGCTGCAACATTAATATTTAATTAGGATATCTAACATTTTATGTTGTCAGACTAGTGTCAATTTTTAGGTTCAGTGTACGGTATACCTGCTTGAGCTCATACTTGGCACGCCATCTGTCGAGGCGGGAGCTAGAGAGCAACATGGCTGCAGCCCCCATTCGAAAGAAGCAATTAGAAAGGAGCATATCCTGGTTGTCGCCTTTGTACCATGTATAGCACACAGCCTCTGTGCTGACTACCAGTGCATATGTACCAGGATAAGCATTTAAGAGGTCTTTAGCCAGATCAATGGCTATGATTCCTGCAGCACAACCCATCCCACCAAGATTGAAGCTCTGAATGTTATGCCTAAACTTGAAATGGTTTATCACCATTGATGACAGCGATGGAGTGGTATTCAGAACTCCACAGTTCACCACAAGGATTCTAATGTCCTTGGGCCGGATTTTGGTGGCAGCAAAAAGGTCATTTATGGCCCCAAACATCACCATAGCTGCCTCTTCTCTTCCATCTTTCAGACTTATTTTGTAATCTGGGCGAAACACTACTCTCGGCATGTACGTCTCTTTGCCTATGCCAGAAGTCTTCAGAACTCGCTTTTGAAAATCTATGGAAGCATCACTGAAATTGCCCGAATTTCTTGCCAATTCAATGAACTCGTCACTTGAGATCTTGATTTGGTGCACATATATATGCGTACAAAAAATATAAATGAAACAATAAATTGAAATGTTAGATATATAGATGTGAGTCATAAATGTTCTTTTGCCAAACAATATGTTAAGATAGCAGCTAGTCTTGCAACAAATGATATTTAATTATGTTGTCAAACTATGAATTAATTTGGATCATTTAATTATATTAATTTTTATTTAAATGTATATATAGTTCAATCCATTTTTGGCGATACATGTTCACACAGTCTGACAACAAACATCTTATATATTTGTACGTTAGACTGTTAAGATCGAACATATAATTTTCAATTCAAACTACTTATAATTGAAGATCAACATGCACATTACCTTTAGTTCATTTGGTGGACGATAGCAAGCAAAATCAAGTAGATAAGTAGAGCGAGGTGCGAAGTCAAGATAAATGTATAGAATGATTCCCAATAATGCGAATATAAAGAGGGCAACTATTAGGTCACATTTTGGAAACAAGTGTTTGAGGTTCCCTATTTGAGCACTGAAGAGCACAATGAGAACAGGTACGATCAAGAAATACAACCTATGGCTGATGAGATAACTGTAACCAAGCTTCACATATTTTAGATTCACTGAACCAACAAAATCCGGCAATGCATGCCGGACCTTTACAGAGACTAAAAAAGATCCAGCATTTGGACCCGAATTCGCAATGCCCCGGTTTTCGATCTCTGCTGAAAATTGCTCCTGCTCTCTGGCCATTGGAATTATGGAAGTTTAACTATAGCTAGGTATAGCTAATGGATGAATGCATGCATATATAACAACCCATAGAAATGCAAATAAATGTGACAAGTAGATATATGCAGGAATAGGATGTTAACTGAATTAATTAGCTAGGATGGGTGTGGATTAATTAACTGATCAATCAATTAATGGATATATATGAGTGTAGAAAAATAATATAATAATGAGTGAAGTTACGTTAAGGGTATTACAGAATATGCATGCAACAGAAAGTAGGCTCTTTGTGCATGGGGCGTATGAGCAGCAGGTTCACAGCAGCTAGCATTAAACTTGTGCGTCTGGGGATGCTTTTGTCTAGGACTCTAGGCGCCCCAAGGGCCAACACCAACTTAATTAAGACTTCGAGAAATTTATTATGCTAATTGCTACATTAATCTTCATCTGAAATAAGTGAACCTGGTCGGGTGCCTTTCAAAAGTGCTTCCATTCCCATGTTCATTCATTCATAATTCTTTTTGCCTGCCTAGCTAGATGGTACATACATATATGCATGTTTATATATAGCAGCAGACAAATTAATCAATCCTAAGCATATCCAAGACGATTGAAGTGTAACTCAGTTAGGATGTGCCACATCTGCATATTTTAATTAAATGGTATTTCTTTAGCCGGAGGAGCTTCTTAAGTAAAGAATGACATTTTGATAAGAATATATCAAAATAAATCATATATATGTGGGCCCAGCTCTCAATATAATCTAATAATATGAATTGGTCACGCAATAAGAGAAGTAGCTCAAACCCTTATAAGTCACTATGCAAGGTTATATATTTTCAGTGTGGGACAACACTCCACATTCTCACACGCCACCGCACGTGTGGCGTCACTGAAGCCAAACACGTGAACAACTCATTTTGGGTGACATGGCACACATGTGGCCACTCGGCCTAACATACGTAGGCAAACCTGCTTTGATACCATGACGAAATATAGGCATTCATATATCTCAAAACCAATTGGTAATAGGAAGAGTAGCTCAAACCCTTATAAGTCACTATGCAAGGTTATACATTTCCAATGTTGGACAACACTCCACATTCTCACAGTAGATGCCATGTCCAATGAGAAAATGACACATATGGCTCTCCCAGATAATATAGTTAGAGTCGATTAATTTGAACATGGGGGAACATTGGGACTAGGGAGAGAAGAGGAAGAAGAAGCTAGCCGCAATGGTGTTATGGTGGTAGAGATGGAAACATAAGAAGTCCCCATGTAGAAGAAGATAGGGCCCGAAAAAGAGAGGAAGAAAGACCCACTATAGTTCGTGAACCTTTGATACCATATAGAAATTGTCACTACTAGAAAACTCAATAACCCTCACTGTGAATCTCAGTGGGCATTAGCCCAAGAACCCACAGAGGACTAGTGGCATCATATATAGTATCCCCCACTGCCATGCCACAGCGCACACCTCAATGGCTCTTGAAGGGTGTAGCCAAGGAGTAAAATTTCAATTTCGAGGAAATTTTCGATTGAAATTTTGATTTCGACAAAATTAGACAAAAACGACGGAAATTATTATCAAAATACGGAAATTTTGAATGAAACTTGACCATATGTTTATGTAACATATTATCTACTACACTGATAAAAAATATTGAAGAAACTAAATTATATAGTAGGTTTCATGTAATATAAGTTGAATATAATGCGTGCTGGAAGTAAATACTGTTAAATAAAAATGGTTCACTAATTAACAATTACATAAAAATAACCTCTTTTTAAGGGATATTTAATCATTTTGAATCTAATTGTCCTTAAAATATATGTGGACAAATAAGAAAATGACATGTATTATTATTTTCTAAACCACTTAACCCAATAACCAAACACAATTCAAATAGATTGTATCCCGAAAAGTTGGTTTATAATTATTTTGAAGTAAATAATGATTTATTGATAATTATCTTGTTAATTTGAAGATATTAGAATTTTTATGAGGAATTTTGGAAGGAAATAAATGAATTTGAAGTCGTAAAAAAATGAGATTTATCAAGAAGAGCTCACGAAATTTTACAGAACATTTTTCGGACCTCGAAGTTAATTTTGGTGAGTTATTTGGATTTTAAGTGATTTCGGCGATCCATCGAGAAACAATAAAAATTAAGAAAAGTTCAGTCTTGATTTTAGTCTTGTTGGAAAGATCTCGGGTTAACGAGCGCGAAGAAGCAAAGAAAATGTGATTTTTTTTCTTTCCTTTTCTTTTCTCTTCCTTTTTTTTTCTTTCCTTCTTCAGTTCTTCCTCCCTGCCCCGTGACTAAACCAGTCTGACCTCTTCCTTTTTTTTTTCTTTCTTTTTTCTTTCCTTCTTAAGTTCTTCCTCCCCTGCGGCCCTGCCCCGTGACTAACCAGTTTGACCTCTTCCTTTTTTTTTCTTTCCTTCTTCAGTTCTCATCTTCTCTTTCTCTCTCCTAGTCCTTCACTCCCTCCTCCTCCATGTTCTCTTCTCTCTGCTCCCTCTCCCTCTCCCTCCCCCTTCCCGATCTCCTTCCCGGATCTCTTCTCTCCCTTCTTCGACGGCGCACGCGGCTCTGCCTCTTCCTCCTTAATCTCTTCTCTCCCTCCGGCGAAGGTGACGGCGGCGGCTCTGCCTCTCTCCCTCCGGTCTCTGCCTGCCCTCTCTCTCTCCGGTCTCTACATCGAAAATTTAGCCGAAATTCGAAATTTCAAGGATTTCGAAAAATTTTGGTGAAATTTTTTTAAATTAATTTGGTATGGTGTTAAAATTTGCATACCCCTAAAAAATGAAATTTTCGGCGAAATTTCGCCGAAATTTTTGAAATTTTACTCCTTGGGTGTAGGCAATAGAAAAACACAACTGGATAACCTGCCTGTTCGTAAAAGTCGTGGGTCCCACCCATTTGGAATATGCATATAAAAGTCTTCACACAACTATGTGATTAATATATTATGCTAGAATGAACCTCGATAAGAGAGCCTCTTTTAGCTATCAAGCTCACATGGGGATCTTTAATTTGTACAAAATACGTATTGTGTTGTTATACATATACTACTTTTTTCATACATTTAATAATATATTAATTTATAATTTTTTTGTCCCACCCTTTTACTAGCAGTGGCATATGTAATTAGATATTATTTGTTTTCCTTTTCTATCATGTGAGAGTGATTTGGTGATTAATTTGGTTAGTACACGTGAGTCTCATTATTTTGTAATATCTTGTCTTTTTTTGTTTGTCTGAATAATGTCTTATTAAATCCAATATATTAGATGCTAGCTTATAGGCTATTTCAATTAGTCCAATATTATACAAAATACCAGATATTATCATAAAGTTTTCAACATAAGGATAGTAAGATACCAATCACAATTATATCATCATATAGATACCAAATAGTCAAATTAACTTCCAAAATATTTCAATCTTATACAAATACCAGAAATTCCAATATTATACAAAATACCATATATTACTCCAACACTAGCGTTCCTCCTTGCTAACTTATGGCCTCCGCTGCTCACTTCCATAGATTGATGAATGATGTGAAGTGCATTTCAGATTCATTTACTCCTGCTGCAACTACTACTTGATCAAATCGATGTGCTACACTGTTGCCGGCCAATCTGTGATTCAAGTGCATCAAGTTTTTTCTAAATTTGGTCCTCTCTCTCTGCTCCCTCCTTCAGAATTCTTTGTTCTCTTTCAGCTGCTTCTTGCCTCACCTTTTCTATCTCAGCCTGTGCAGCCAATCTTGCTTCTTCATGTGTTGCTCGCATTAATTCAACTTCACGAGACATCCCCCGCCGCTCAGTAATAATTCCTTGGACATCTGACCATCTTACCCCAACTCAATACATACAAACTGTATTGCGCTTTTCTGGACCAAACATTTTGGCAAACATTTCATTTCACAATTGTGTATTTATCTCACCCCTTCTTGTAGGACAACCTCTTCCAGTTTATCAAACTCATCCTACATCAGTTTATACATTTTGTTTATCCTAAGCCATTGGATTTCTTGTAATACACAATACATATACTTAAAATTTTTTTGGACACTTCCTCATTCACTGGGACACATCCCTTTCTTGTTTTCTTTGTATAGACCAGTTTGAATAAATCTCATTTGTCCAGCTCTTCAATTGGGTGTTTTAGTTTCTAAACAAAATTTCACAGCTCATTGAGTAAGCACAACAATTTACAGTATGTTAAATAAGAAGACATGATATATGTAATCAAGTATGGAATATATTAGACCTTCTACATGGGCAATAATGATATACACATCAAACTCACAATTGATTCTTTATTTCTTATAAGAGATTCCAAAGTTTAGAATATTAACTATTTACAAATGATTGAATAATGTGGACAATTGGAAGCCAAAGCAGATAGCATGCATGGTGTGAAATAGAATTATGCCAATTCCAATAGGATGTAGCAAGTTGGGCGGATCCAAGAATTAGAATTGGGGGAGGCTAAAGAAAATCTAAAATTTTTATTAATATTTGGAGCACCCATCCATTAACATACACAAACACAACTTAAAAAATAATAACAATAAGTACCCATTAGGCCATTTAACCAAAAACACATATAGGGCCTAAATTCCTAAAATATTCCTAAATTGAAGTGAAACATTTAAGTTCAGCCATAAAGGGACTGCAATATATCCCTAAAAAAAATGCTCTTATCAACCAAATGCATATCAAACTCACCCATTCATGGCATAATTGGGCAAAGCTCTTCCTCCCAGCAGTGTGGTTCAACATAGATTACTTCCTATTTTTTCTGTTTGTACTTGAACTTTTCTACATTCACCATACAATATCTAGAATTTAGTGTAGATAGAATTCATGTTTAATGTTACACATATGAATTTATTATTAGTATTTTGCAACAAAACAAAACTCTATATTTACCAGGCCATCAGGTTTGTCCTACTTATTCACCAATGCAATCCATTGGTTGCGATTTACACGACCGTCCAAGCATTCAAACCTCTCGGACAGGTCCAAATACGGGAGGTACCACTTTTTGCATAGCTCTGACTTGAATGCTTTCCATTGATCGTGAAACTTGGCCACCACGATATTTTTTATATTACTTTGACAAGCCAAAGTGTTGGGATCAGACCAATCCAATGCGTCCTGCATCATAAGTTTGTGAGTTACCTATTTGACTAGCAAAAATTGAGAGAGAACCAAGTTTAACTTTACCTTTATAGTCTTCCATGCCTTTCCTATATCTAGAATTTCATCAAACTTGTCCCAACTAGGGACATCAATAGGAAAATTAGAAGGATCCCTAGCAGTAATCCCAATGAAGCTTGCAAACCGTGCAACTACGTCCCCCTCACCACCTATGGCTTGTCCAAGCTTGTTGAATTCTACCTTTTCTGGGCCAAAAACAGCAAACTTTTCTTTATTTGCCCCTCTTCCATTCTTGGCTTTTTTAGTTGGTCTAGAACTGTCATTTGCCCTTTCCTCGTCGAATTCGTCATCACTTGAAGCCCCAAAACAGTCCATCAACATCTCATTACACTAGTCAGATAACAAATCCCCACCAAATGGTAGGCTGATCTCATGGTTTGCCCCTAATTAAGGGTGTGTAAGTTTCTCCTGTTGAAGACAATAAAGATTGATGCATTTTGTGTAATCTCCTACAAATAAAAATGATGTTATAAAGTTGTAATAATCACCATATCGAATACAGTCCTTCTAACTATGATCTTAAACGAAGGTTGGATAACATACCTATTAGTATTTCACCACTACGTAGAAGTTTCTTCTCCAGATTAAGTTTTCCACAATGAAGGCCACTCTTCCAAAGCAAAAGACAAGGAAATCTAAATTCCCTCAGTATCTGATTGGTTTAAGGATAAAGTGTTATGTGAATATATATCCTTATCACTTAAGTAACTTGAATTGGAGCCAAACCCCAAAACTTTTGCAAAGAACGCGGGAGTCCCAAATTTTCTCCGCCCAAGTAAAAAATTGTTGTGTTTTCATACCTATCTTTCTAATCCCCAAGTCACAAATATATATTATAATATAAATATATGCAAGGAGTAAAATTTTGAAAATTTTGACGAAATTCGTTTTTTTGGGATCTCGAAATTTTATTACATAACCCTTAATTTTCGATAATATTTCGGCAAAATTTCGAAAATTTCACCGAAATTTCGCTAATATTTCGGCCGAAAATTTCGACCCCCTACAAGTGCATTTTTGTGAAATTTCGTCAAAATTTGAGTGAAATTTCGCTATATCTAGTCAAGCACTCCCAGCGCCTCATTTGCATCCACACACTCAAATCTCTGTCTTCTCCGCCTGCGACAACCCCTTGCCTCCTCCTGTGTGACTCTCTCTCTCTTCACTCTGTCTTCTCCGTCGCGACAGCCCCCTGCAAGGTTTATAACTTTGTAACTGTCTGCTCCGCTGATGGCTCAATTGTCTTGGATTAAATTATCCTTATTTTTTGGTTGGGCTCGGTAGCTTATCAATAAAAGTTAAGAGACTGAATTATTTGGGATTAGGGAATTTTACTTTGAGCCCCATCAGTATAAGCTGTATAACCCTGAGCTCAATGGTTTCTTAATTGCAATAAATACAGTGGTCTCTGGTCTCTGGAGGACCTCTCCTAGCCTCCTAGGTAAGTGGGCAAGTGGATAAACACTTCATAAACTTATAAAATCAATTAAATATATTGTCAAATTTAACATTTTATGGCCGGGGACATATCTGTGGCTAGCTACCAAGTTTCATTGACTGACAAATACGTGCAAGACTTGCACTCTATTATTATTATTATTATTTTTTCATTAATGTGTATAATAGGTTTCTTGTGGCTTTCCATTTTTTAATAGGAGACAAAATTTAAATTTAAAAAAATTATTCAATATAATCCTAATACTCATTATGTGTATATTAATTCAAGTATTATATATGTTTAATTTCAAAAGAAAAAAAAATATATTATATGTATAGACTTCCGTATTACATAAAAGTTATGGGATCTTGTACAATACAAATAGCAAAAAATTAGGTTTTCGTAAAGCATGCAACTCCATTTTGATTTTTGACTATCTCTCGGCAAATTCCATTCACAATGCCTAACAAACATGCCTTGGTATAAATTGTATAATATTGAAGCTTGGGGTGCTATTTGGTAATAGTATAAGTGTATAATAGGTTTGTATCAGTGACCCATTTTTTGATTGTAAATATAAATACATTTGAGGTGTTATTTATATAATTATTAATTAGTGACCAATGTTTTAACAGTATTTACCACCAGCGCTTATTATATTCATCTTATATTATATAAAACCTACTATATATTTGGTTTCTTCAATATTTTTTATCAATATAGTAGATAATATGTTAAATAAGCATATGGTCAAGTTTCATTCAAAATTTCCGTATTTTGATAGCAATTTCCATCGTTTTTATCTAATTTTGTCGAAATCGAAATTTTAATCGAAATTTCCACGAAAATTTCCGTCGAAATTTCCATCGAAAATTTCCTCGAAACCGAAATTTTACTCCTTGAAAATATGTTATATTTTTTTTGGTCAAATATATGTTATAATATAAATATAATTTATATAAAAGTAATGGCAAAGCTTGACTAAGAGGTTTGTGTTTGGTGGTCATGGTACGAATAAAAAGCCAAAACCTTCAGACTTTCCTTTTAAAAAATTTTTATTGAACACATAATTATTATATATATAATATATATAATATATAAATATATATATATATATACACATAAGGGAAAATTTTAGTAAAAGAACTCAAAATATACCACATATCTCAATTTAAGACATGAATTTTACTTTGTGTCAATTGAGGACTGAAACTTTTATTTTGTGTCAATTAAGAATCCTGTTTTTTTTCTATTTTTATCTCAACTTTGGCCCGACGTTTGACCCATCAAACTTTCACCAAATTCGGTAAACTTGTATTGGATTTAAAGCTGTACATCTAATCTTTACAACCATATAAAAATCACTCAAATCAGACATCTACAACTCCAGATAATCGACTCCAAAGTAGGGTACTCGAAACTGTCAAATTTTTTCAGATATTTTCCCAGAGGTCCAATTGGACAGTTTCGGGTAACCTACTTTGGGGTCGATTATCTGGAGTTGTACATATCCGATTTGGGTAATCTTTATATGGTTGTAAAGAGGAGATTCATATCTTTAAATCCAGTATAATTTTTCCGGGTTTGGTTGAGGTTTAATAAGTCCAATGTCGGGCCAAAGTTGAGATAAAAAAAAAAAAAGGTCCTTAATTGACACAAAATAAAAATTTAGACAAATCGATAATTATTTGGTCATCTAAATTATGCAAACAAATACAATCCTTCTATTGTGTCTAAATCAGTCATACAAATATTAAAATAAAATACCACTATTAAAATAAAATAGTCATACAAACAAATATTAAAATAAAATACAAACACATATTAAAATAAAATAGTCTGAATCGGTCCTTAATTAGTCATACAAACACATATTAAAATAAAATACCACTATATATAAATAGTCAATGGGTTAAGCATTAGTGAGAACAATCCCTTCAACATCACTTCTTGCATGTATCTCATCGGTTTCATCATCTGCATCATCTAAACCTTGGGGATCAGTTATGTCTGGATCGGTACAATTGCCCATATATGTTAAACAAGTCACGTGGTCTTGTTCGCACTACAACATATATGCCATCCAGGCTCCATTGGATCTTCTATAGAAAATACTTATTCTTCTTAGGATCCAAGAATAAAAGTGTCTGGCGGTGGGATTAAACGTGAGAAATTGACCAGTGTAAATCCATACTCATCCACTTTCAAACCAGGACTTCGAGTTGATTTGCAATTAACCCAATCACAATCAAACAAAATTACTTTACGATCATGTGAATAGTCCAACTCAATTATGTCCGTTACTATACCGTAATAGTCATTGGTCCCTTTCCTCGGGTTAGGATCTCGAGCACTAGCATAATTGTCTGCCTCACCTTGTACATAAACACCACAATTTTGTGTTTGTCCGTCTTCGTCAACTGATTTAACATGGAACCGAAATCCATTCATGATGTAGCCTTTCCACCGCCCCACCCTGGGGCATGGACCACTTGCCAGTGCCCGCAGATCCTTATGAATACCGCTACCATCATCATGTAATTGCTGAGCAATCTACACATAAGTGGATTAGACAAAGTCATCAAGATAATTTTTTATTTTTTTTACAAAAATTATGCATTAATAATTTAATATTATAAGCATTAGTACTCACATGTTTACGAAACCACTCTGGAAACGACATGTGAGCCCGTCGTTGAGATCCATTACACGTCCATGTCGGCCTCCTTTGGGCATAGAATTTTCTTCATGTATGCTGAAAAGGCAAATATGTGAAATTTATCCCCAAATGTTATGAATTAATAAAATTGTTAGCATTATTAATTACCTTATGTATGGTTTGACTTGATCACAATTGAACAAGACACATCGGTGGGCTCTCTCCAATTCTTCGTGACCAATTTGGACTTTATTTATCGTCCCAAGTGAACGTCCCAGTTTTTTAAAGATTTCAAATCCTATACGTGTCCTTGCTCCTTCTTCATCTACATTTCGATCAGGCATGTTTCGGCGAGTAATGGTATCGTCCTCGAAGTACAATTCACAAAATGATAGGCACTCTTCCACAATGTATCCTTCAGCAATAGAAGCTTCTGGACGTGATTTGTTCCTCACGTACTTTTTAAGAGTATGCAAATACCTGAATGAACAACAATAAAGTGACATTCGTGAGAGAGAGATATATATATTTATATGAATTAAGAATTAACATATAGACTAACCTCTCAATTGGGTACATCCACCTATAATGCACAGGACCGGCGAGCGCTGCCTCGTCGACTAGATAAATGGGTAAGTGAACCATTATGTCAAAAAAGGCAGGAGGCATTAACTTTTCCAATTGGCATAATACTAGTGCAATGCGACTGGACAATGATTGAAAGTGATCATCTGTACCTACTTTGGTACATAAGTTTCGAAAAAAGAGCCCAACTCTAACAAAACTCGCACGACATTTTATGGTAGGCCTATACGTCTAATAGCAATAGGGAGCAAATATTGCATAATTATGTGACAATCATGACTCTTAATTCCCACGAGTTTCTTCTCACCGACACGAACACACCTTGCAACATTTGATGAAAAGCCATCTGGTAAACGAATAGAAGCGAGTATATTACAAATGCATGTCTTTAATTTCTTGATTTGATAGTGTGAAAGGCAATGGGGGGAGTACAGTACGATTCCAAACTACTTGAGGATGCAAATTGGACTTTATATTTAGTTTCATCAAGTCCATTCGGGCTGCTAAGGAATGTTTGTTCTTGCCGTCAATAGCTAATAATGTCTCCACCACACTATCAGTAACATTCTTCTCAACATGCATAACATCAAGATTATGTCACAAAAGTAGATCTTTCCAGTAAGGTAAATCATAAAAAATACTGTTTTTCTTCCAATTGGCATTATAATTAGGCTGACCTGGTCGGCTTCGTTTATTCTTCCTTTTATTACCCTTGCCAAATTGAAATGAAAGATCACGCAAAGATGCCAAACACTCTTCCCTTGTCATAGGAATTGGTCGCGGTCGTATTTAAACTTTGCCATCAAATGATTAAGTGAAGCAACAAAACCTATGTTCAATTGGAAGCCATCGACGATGACCAAGATAACATTCCTTCTGACCATGAGTAAGCCTTGTGCTATCTGTGTCGTATGCGTATGTTGGGCATGCTTTCTTGCCCTTAGTGCTCCACCCATATAGCATGGTATAAGCTGGAAAGTCATTTATGGTCCATAAAACTGCTGCACGCATCAAGAATGTTTCTTTTCTAAATGCATCATATATAGGTATTCCTTCATCCCATAAAGTTTTCAACTCATCCACCAATGACTGAAGAAACACGTCTATATCGTTCCATGCTGATGTAGGGCCCGGTATTACCAAAGACAACATCATATATGGTTGTTTCACACAAAGCCATAAAGGAAGATTGTAAACAGCTAGAACAACTGGCCAGGTACTATAGGACGTACTCATTATTCTAAAAGGATTGAAGCCATCACTAGCCAAACCAAGACGAACATTTCTGATTTCACCAGAAAAATTAGAAAAGTCCCTATCAAGTTTTCTCCATGAAGGGGAATCTGCTGGGTGTCTAAGAACCCCATCTTGCGGTCGACTGTCGGCATGCCATGTCATCAACTCAGCAGTATGTCGGGACATGTAAAGGCGTTGAAGTCTTGGCCCTAACGGAAAGTACCTCAACACTTTGTTGGGAATTCTCTTTTTCAAATTACTAGACTCTGAAGCGTCAGTAGCATTTTTCTTGAATTGACTATTGCCACACACAATACATGATGTAGCGGTCTTATGCTTTTTCCAATATAACATACAGTCATTTTCACATGCATCAATTTTTTCATAAGTTAGTAATAAGTTTTTTGGTGTTATAAAAACTCAAAGGCAAGTTTACGCCTTTAGGAAACCAACATTTTAGTAAATCCAAGAGCTTGGTAAAAGAGATGTCGGTCCATTTATACATACACTTAATTTGATACAACCTTATTAAGAATGAAAGTTTTTTCCCCCCACAACCAGGGTACAATTCTACTTCAGCATCAGCCACTAAACGCATAAATTGTTCAACAGAAGGGGTCGATCCTCGTGGATACTCATGGTCATTTTCGATATCGTCAATATTACCGAACTCATGCATGGAAAAAGCATCTTCTAATAGTGCTGTCATATTAGCCAAATCATTAAATACAGGATTGACTATGGGGTGGTTATGCAATTCTTCCCCATGAAATTTCCATGGTGCTTTAGCATAGTTTGTATCCATGCGTTTGAACATTAGGTGATCTTCAACAACAGCTGGTGGCTTCCAAAACCGATTCCCACATAGTTTACATGGACATTTAATATTTCCCTCAAACTCAACTACTTCCATAACATGACTAATAAAGGATCGCAGACCCTCGTTGAATTCTGCACTCATGTGGTCCACATATACCCATTCTTTGTTCATTATGAATAGTCAACTGCCAATCTAACAAACATGGAAAATTACAAAGTCAATGTAATTAATAAATATACAGCATAGTCAATGATCGAATATCAATTATTTACATGTAAAAAAAATGCATGCTTTAACTAAACCCTTATAACGCCAATCCTAAGGTGTGGGTCCTAACCCATTCAGTAATGACAAATTATGTATTGCTGAATGACTCAATCATACGTGAGACGAGCAATAGAAATTTCGGCAGCACCTCCCTTGCGCTCCCACATGTACACTAACTTAGTATGTACAGCAGGAGCCTAAGGGGTGACTTAGCCAAAATTTCTACATGCGTCTAATGTACAGTTGTGTCAACGGACAATACATAATAAGTCATTACTAAACTGTCCAAAAATGGGACAATTCAAGAATTTGCATTGGAGCCATCAATCATCCAAATACAAATCCTTAAACGGGTGCTAAGGTATGCACATGCAATATATGCACATGAATTTGATAGTATACAAATGTCTTTAAAAGTTTTTACCAATCACCAATTTTAGAATCCAATAGAAACAAACAAAAATTTAGAGATGGTAAAACATACCTATTTGGATCACAGGGCAAAGGGTCAACCCAGAAATACTGATCTGCATCCAATGCTTGCTTCGCAGTCCTACAAAATTACAGCTAATAGGGCAAAAAGCTTGATTAACAGTTAGAGTCATATATTAATCGAATTTGTTAATATATGATTATAGTAATTTCATTATTTTCTTGAGCTAGTATATATTTGGATCCAGATTTAGGACAACAGCAACAATTCTAACCAAAACAAAAACATTACAAAAAATTCAACAAAACCCAGAAAAAATAAAAGCCAGCCCTCTTCATAATATCTTTCCTTCGTGAGCAACAACAAAAAAACCAATTACCTGTTGAAATATCAAGCCCTCCTCTTCTGAGTAACAATACGTCAAAACACCTCTATTCTTGGTGATGATAGAGGATGTTGGTGAGACAGAGAGAGGAAGCGGCAAGAGAGAGAGAGAGAGAGAGGAATGGTGATGAGAGAGGACAAAGAGAGAGGAGCCTATGGGTGAGATAGAGAGAGGGAGGCGACGAGAGAGGAGTCGGCGCAAGAGTCTGGATGAGAAAAACAGAGAAAGTGAGGTTGTGAGTCTGGTGACTGTGACGGTTTCTCTTTAATGTATTGTTTCAGACCTAAAAAAAAAAGTATAAATTTTTATTCCCAAGGCATGTATGTACGTATTATGTATTTTGAGTAATCAATTTTTCAATTAAGGGCCACTACAACCTGTAGGTGTCACAATATTGATTGGGTTTGATAATATCAGAACATATTTATTGAGTTTTTATTCTATTTTTCATTGTACATTGCCATTAATCAAATAAAGTAAGTGAAAGCTAGCCCCAAAAAAAAAAAAAACAAAGTAAGTGAAAGAGTGTAAAAGTGGATTGACTTGGGACTTAAATGCCATTGCAGCCGTGGGAAAAAATATTGGGATATTCCCAAAGCCTTTGGTGTGGGTCATAACATATGGTCATTTGTCAGGTGTTTTCCATATTCCCCACAGGGAGGTGTGGGAATAAATTTAAGCCCACAGGCATCCAGTGACATTGATTGTTATTACCACAGAATGAGATGTGCAGTAGCTTATAATATAGTATGCACCACTGATGTACTGTAGTGGGAATGAAATCAGTGGTGGAAGGCCAATTTGCTAGTAGTGTGTAAACTTGATGATTTCATTAACTGTGTAAATTAAACACATATCTCTACAAAGTTAATCTAATCTCTACAAAGTTAATCCTTACTACCACCAGGAGTGGAATACTTGACTTGCAAGAATTCTATGTAGACAAGAATAAGTAAATTAATAAAATTGTAAGGACCATTATTTAATTTGTGTTCGCATTATTCAGTTGACATAAATACGTATGAGTCTGTCACTACAAAAAAAAAAATACCTTAGGCGACGAATCATTTTTGTCGCCCAAAACCCGATTTCATCGCCCAATGGTTCGGGCGACAAAGATGCGTTGCCTCAAACTTTGTTGCCCAAAGCCCGTTGCTCAAGATCTTAGGCAACGAATTCATGATCTTCGTCGCTTAAAGGTCAGTTTAAGCGACGAATCATATTCGTCGCTGAAAAACGCTTTCATCGCCTAAAGTCACTTTGTGCGACGAACATGCATGGTTCGTCATTTAAAGTGACTTTAGACGACGACATTATAACTTTGTCGCCCAATGTGACATTAGGCGAGGAACCATATTTGTCGCCCAAAGTTTTTTATTTTTTTATTATTTTAAATATTTTTTTTAAGCTTTTTATCCAAAAACTATATAATATAACACAAAATTTATTAATAAATTTATATTAACACAAATTAGCAAAATTATAATTTCATACAAAGTAGTAATAACCTTAGTGGTCAATCTATTCTAAACCAATAGCGTCCTTGTCATTCATGTCTGGTGGCGGATGATGACGAGACGGTGGCAGGACAAACCCAGGTATCGCCTTGGTTAACGCATCATATATACAATGCCTCCTTCTCCGCTATCTCGGCTCGTAGGTCCTCTTGCAACTTATGCACTTGAGCGGACAACCTTGCGACGACTGCAGATGGCTGAGAAGAAGACGAAGAGGACCGGATGTCACGAATCCACCCATATCTCATGTCGTGTATTTCTTTACCCGGCCTAACACCCAATGAGTTTATCATAATACGAAATCTGACATCGAGATCGGGTACTGGGATCGCTTCCAACGGAGTACCCGAAGGGTGCTGCTCGACCAAGCTCTCTAAATATCTTCTCGAGTTGACCACCATCTCATCCTTCAAAATGATATATACACAAGTAACCAATTAGGAAATTAAACATATATATAAAAAAATTGTGAAAAAAATTAAAATATAAAAAACTAATATGTTTTGCCTTGGCTGCATCAAAGCTAAGATGGATATAGATATCCCCGAAAGTCTCTATTTCTGGAAATTGCGACCCACCCTGAAAAAGAAAATAATGTTGTCAAAAACCCAAAAAATACTAAGGAATATATATGTATTAAATTAAATAATGACGTACTCGACGTCGCAAACCTGATATGAGATGGGCGTCGTACCATTATGATGGTTAAACGACTTCCCTTTCCGGTTCTTGGCGTTGGCGACTGACTTTTTCTGTTAAATATTAGGCAAATTGTAAATGTGTTAGTGTATATACAATTATAGAAGAACAAAAGAATAATCGGTTTTTTGAAGTCTTATAATGATAAAACGTACCAAAATGCCAGGCTCAGGAAATATTTGCACAAAAAACACCACTGGTTAGGCCACTCTACCAACTCTTGGGGTTCACCAATACCTCAACTGCTAACGAAAATTCCTTGAAGTGATTATGTAGTTTGTACTTCCACTGCTTGTAGAACTTGATGAGTAAATCCGTCATGTACGTGACGGTAAGGGGATCATCAATCTGAATGTCAGAGTTAACCTGAAAAAAAATATTAAATTGTTAAGAATGATCAAATTCATCATTTTGTATTAATTATCAAGCTATACTCATTGAGATGGAGCTGATCACTTTGTTTTGGGTCTTTTCTGGAAATTTTTCCAAGTGGTTGCAACCAAGAGGCACTCGGCATGGACAACCACCCCCACGTCGTGCGGGAACAAACTGTCGACGTTAGGTTCTAACGGTTCTCGTATCCTTTTGGGCGACAAAATTAGCTTCGTTGCCAAAGGGTATGGAATTTTTTGCAGGAAACCACCTCGCCTATTTTTTCGGACCCTTAGGCGACGAAAGGACAAAATAGTTTTGTCGCTTAAGCTTCTTTTGGACAATGAAATGCCTATTTCGTAGCCTAAGAACCTTTTAATTACACGCATTCATACGTTTGAGCTCCAATACCTAACTTCTACATCTCTGATTAACCTAATTTTTTGGAGAGATGATCTTTGAGTGAGGAACTAAGAAATGAACGGTTCAGATCTTTGAAAACACGATCGAGATGTGACCTTCTACATATAAATGAATGGTTTCAACACTTGAACAATATAACTCTATGAACTCTTTCATTGAAATCTTGTCGTTTCAATAATTTTGAAGACTACAATGTGATTTCAAAAATCAGAGCTATTTATTTTCTATGTTTATACTCAAATATCATTCTTACAAAAAATCGGCCAAATCAGAATTCATCTAACCGTTGGATTATCATTACAAAACCATGATCGATCATTACTTTGACCACCGTTACCTAACTTCTGCATATTCGATTGGGCCTAATTTTTGCAGGGATGATCTTTAAGTGGGGAACTAAAAAATGAATGGTTCGGATCGTTGAAAACATGATTGCATTATATGCTTATATATATATAAATGCACACAAAGTACCCTTAGGCGACGAAGCTCATTGCGTAGCCCAAGGTCCCTTTAGGCAGCGAAATGCTTGTTTTGTCGCCTCAGATCCCTTTGGGCGATGAAATTAGCTTCGTCGCCAAAGGGTATGAAATTTTTTGCAGGAAACCACCCCGCCTATTTTTTGCACCCTTAGGTGACGAAAGGACAAAATAATTTCATCGCCTAAGATCCTTTTTGGTGACGAAATCCCTATTTCATGTGCTCATACATTCGATCATCAATAACTAACTTTTCTATCTCTGATTGACCTAAGAAATGATCTTTGAGTGAGGAACTAAGAAATGAACGATTCGGATCTTTGAAAACACGATCGAGATGTAACCTTTTACATATAAACGAATGTTTTCAACACTTGAAGAGTATAACTCTATGAACTCTTTCATTGAAACCTTATCGTTTGAATAATTGTGAAGACCACAATGTGATTTCAACGATCAGAGCCGTTCATTTTCTTCATTTGTACTCAAACATCATCCTTGCAAAAAATCGGCCAAATCAGAATTCATCTACCCGTTCGATTAGCATTAAAAAATTCACGATCGTTCATAAGTTCACCACCGTTACCTAACTTCTACATCTCCAATTGAGATAAATTTTTGCAGGGATGATCTTCAAGTGGGGAAATAAAAAATGAACAGCTCGGATCATTAGAAACATGATCGAGATGTATGGTTATACATACATAAAAATGCACACAAAAATGCACTTAATTAAGACCTTTGGGTAGAGCTTCGTCGCCCAAAGTACCCTGAGGAGACGAAAGGTTGGTTTCGTCGCCTAATGTCACTTTGGGTGACGAACATTATTTTGTTGCCTCAAGCAACTTTAGGCGACGAAACTACTGAGTTGTCGCCTAAAGTATGCCTTCAAGGCCATTTTGGCGCATAACTTTGGGCGACGCAACATTTTCGTTGCCTAAAACCACTTGGGGTAACAAAAATGTGTGTCGCTCAAACTTGTTGGGTTTTAGGTGACAAACTTCCAAATTCGTCGCTCAAAGTGGTTTTAGGCGACGAATTTGGATTCATCTCCGAAAACAATTTTTCTTATATTGTGTATTGGTATAAGTTCTACCATCTCCATAATGCTTGCCATGATGAAAGCTTCATCAAAATATTCAAATACGAGGCTTTGGTTTATTTTAGGATGGCAAGTGACTTAGACTCTTAGGTGGCTAGGGATTCTGCTCATATCATGCATAAATTTATTCCATATTTATTATCGATCACTTACATTGTGTGCACACACCTATACATTTAGAAAAACATGTGTGTCTTAACGTACTTGTGTGCCAAAATAATTTGTTTTGATTCACATTCAAAATCAAAAAATGTTATAAAATCAATATATTTATTTTATATCAAGCTTTTTTACTCATAGCACAGAGCCCTCAGTGGGTATTGGCGAGCACTTGAGAAGGTTTTATAAAGTAATATGAGAGCTCAGTTTCAGTTTGTTCTTCAGTTCTTATATTTTTGATAGAAATCGAAAATCCTTTACTCTCAAGCTCTCTTGTGGTAAGAACTCTATAAATGCTTCATTAATTTCTTATCTTGTTGCATTTATTATCTCTTAGGTTGATTAGATGATAGATTAACTCTTGATTATATTTATAACATCTTAATCATGAATATTACCTAGAAATTTTGCCATCTTAATTTAGGAGAACACTCTTTGGATGCTCACTATTGTTCATCATTTGCATTCAATCTCTTCTAGAATTGGTGGGTTATTTCTTCATCTTGACCTTGCATTAGAAATATGCCCCAAAATTCCTATTGTTAGGAAACCCCTAAATTATACACATCAAACCAAACACTTTGAGATAGTTGTGAACTTGTGGATTCAAAAGTTTGGGTTGTGGGTTCAACTCTTGTGGATTGCCCATTGGATTCGAGAATAGTAAGCTTGTGGATTCAAGCTTGCAATTGTGGAGGTTGGTTCAAGCATGAGGATAATCCTGATCGTGGATTCGGTTAGCGTTGAGCGCTTGTGAAGTCCGTGGATTTGAAAGATATGTGAATGAAGCATACAGGCATTGGATTAGCTTATGATTGTAACTCTTACTTGTACTTATTTATTTCATAGTGGATTTTGTTGTTTGGACTTGTGTCTTGCAATTGACCCTATGGAGGGTTTATGCATTACCATGACTTATGTTAAATGCTTGATGAATTGATTATTTAGATTATACAAATTAGTTCTTGATATGTATTGATCTTCAAACATATACTCACCTAAGTTGGTTAATCCGTATTTAATAATTTAATTCTTGCATACTTGACCATAAACTTGTGAGCTTACTTGCTCTTGACCATAGGCAGTTTAGTGGAACCCGAAAACAAATATTGAGCATCATGGGTTGTATATTTTCTTTGCAGGTACAATTTAATTGATTTCTCATTCTCAGACCTTCAAGACTTGAACCAAATGAGCCCAAAGTATCAAGTAAAATGTAAACATCTATTATTTAGGATAATAAAATTAGTGGTTTATCACTTATATGGTATGTTAACAGACTCATTAATTAATTTGGTAGGTAGATGCATCAAGTAATCATGTGATGATATTGAATGATTTCGTGTGGAGAAAAATGAGCACATATCTACTTATATACTTTAGTGTGAAGAATGGGCACAGCCACTGCAGCCACACGCATGCTAGTGCGCATAATAATTAGCAATTATGAAATTTAACAATCATTTATCTCACCTGCTACTGCTAGAGTGCTAGATATGCAATATTTGTTATGTGTGGAGTAAAAAGTAGCTGAGCTAGGTATTTGTTATAAACTCCATATGTCCATCCATCAAACAATATTCAAACTCAAACGCCCGGGTACACTAATTAGCAGTTGATAAGTTGATGTGTTGGGTGATTTTGCTTTCTGGTCGATGTTCATAATTGATGGAGGTTTTTTATAATGCACTAGCTCTTGCTTGATTAATTTGCATGGTATTGTTAATTAATATATTAATGTAACGTAGTGCAGGTTGTAGAGTTGAAGGTACGTCTGCACTGCAAGGCCTGTGAGAAGGCAGTTCGCAAAGCCTTGTGCAGAATGAAAGGAGTAAGATGCGTTGAAATGGATGCGATATCGAACAAGATCACAGTGTTGGGATTTGTGGATCGCAAACTCATTGTAAAAGCAGTGCGGAAGACCGGGAGAAGAGCTGACGTCATGTGGCCATCACCCCTACCATCTTCATGTCGTCCCCATCAGGACCCTAATTCTACGCCTACTACTGGATTTCGATGCATTCTTCCAAGCTGGGGATTTTAATTAATATACCAACTTCAAAATGTAATGTAAGTTATATAGTTTTTCCTTTTATATATATTTTTGATAATAATGTAATATTAATAATACTTAATGCGTTTGATAATTACATTAGAGATATATATATTTCTTCCTTTTTTTTTCTTTATATATATATATATATATGAGAACACAAACGTACTGTAAAGAAATACTATATTACATTAAGAATATCTTCCGATTCTGACCACCCCATCCCCCCTCATTAATTTCTCTCTTCCTCTTTCTTCTTCTCTTTTCCTCCGGCCGCTAGCTTAATTCATCCAAATCCAAAGTTGATGAAGAAGTTGGCAACCTCCAATTAATCCTCTAATATAGGGCTATTACCTCGGATTTGGGCGTGTAGCAGGCAGTAAGAGAAAAAGAAAGAGAAAGAGAAAGACGCTGCTAGAGTCGAGGGAGTAATGGATCACTACAGTCAGGGTGGAAGCGAGAAAAGGAAAAAAATACAAGAGAAAAACGACAAAGGATGGGATAAAAAAGAATTCAAGGTAGAAATGTCTCATAATTTAATCCAAAAAGGGGAAAAAACAACTATTGAAATTTAAGGGCCGTTTGGTATTCTATTCAAAAACTATATTTTGTTTTCAAAAATAAAAAAACAAGTTTTAGTCAAAAAAATGTGTTTGGTAGACTATTTTTAAAAACAGTTTTTAGAAAAAAATTCAAAAACATGCCTCTTTTTAAAAATGATAAAACATCGTTTTTCTCAATTTTTTTTTTTTACACTTCCTTTTTTCTTACATGTCATAATTTTTTAAATTTAAAAATTGTTTTCAAATTTCATACTAAACACGTTTTCAAATTTTAAAAATTGATTTTGAAAACTCACATTTAAAAAAAAAATCTTAATTTTTGAAAAAAAATTTTTGAGTAGGATACCAAACGGGCCCTAAATTTTCCTAATAGAATATATTATTAACCATTTAAATTTAATTTTCTATTTAATTGGTTGGTGTTTGTGTTCATGTACTGTTTGTACAAGATTTTGATAAGTAAATTGACTGGGCCAAAGCCCTACGACCCAAATCCTTGAGGCCCAGGTCATTAACAAACAAAATAAATTTTGCAAGGGTCATTCTCTTGGCTACACCAAGCCGAGAAGGATAAAAGGACCAATCATGTAAGGACACGTGTTTTAGGAAGACTGATAAGTACTAGATGACATCTGATATAGAAGGATAAGTACAAATATCCAAACTTGTTCAGTACCCCACACGTGGAACAATCCGACTGCATTTTGTGTAGGGTTTTCAGAGCCCATCCAAGTATAAATAGAAAAGTGACGGCAAAAGAAAGGACCTGACCAATTCACACCCTACATAGTCCTGACATGGCTTGACATTTACTATATTCTGTTTGCTCATAGAATTTTTAGTTGATTACGTATTGCATTCAATTTTCAGTTAGATATTGAGAATCACGATCTTCGCTCTTTATTTTGATTTTGATTTATGCATTAAGTTGATTTGAATCTGCTTTATTAGTCTTTTTTTCTTGGATTGATTTTAATTCTTTTCATTAAATGTACATCTCTCTTGAGATATGAGGATCAATTAAAGAAGAAAGAGGAATTGAATCATTTGTAAAGATCTACAGTACGTAAATATCTACAGTACGATTTGTAAATAGTTTTTTTTAATCGATCGATGAAGTCTTTCGAGAAAAGATCTACAGTACGTAAATGATTGATATCCACATTGGAGATCCCCCCTTGAAAAAAATAATCCAGCTAAAACATTGGATGCTAAAAAGATTTACCAAATTTTTTAAGCATGATAAACCACCACCCCCCACCGGTTTTAAAGTGAGCAGCTTGTTTGTACAGTGCTAAGAGCTCAGTGTCTTTTTTTTTTTTTTTTTACTGGACGATTGAAATTAATGATAGTAACTAACAAAATTTCCAAGAAAAAAACAAAATTAGGATAAATCTGATTCCAAGTGATTGTACTTTTTATTTTATTCTTTTTTCACATAGTTTTATAAGTAACAAAAATCATAGGCATTTGTATAACAGTAGTGCTAGTGATTTCAACTTTTTTTCTTTAACTTTTCTTTCCTAACGTACTTACATAACATTCATTATTAGACACTAAAAAATAAGAAATAAAACTAAAAAAAAAAGGGAAATATCATGTCTAGTAAAGTAATAACCCATAAGGTGGAAAACAAATGTTCGGAAAAAAAAATTGAGACACTTACCATTATTGTTTGTCTAAATATCATTTTTATACAATTTTAGGGGTGTTCTCTTAGCTCCTGATTAATTTGGATTTTAGGAAAAAAAAATTAGGATTAAATACCAAATATCAATAGTTTTTCAACAAAACAATAATACACTAATTTTTTTCAGTTTAAGTACTAACCTAGAGTAAGATATTTTGAATTAGGTCACAAATCGGTTTACTATACAGCTGTGACTGTTCGACAGTCACAGTTATGACTATTTTAAATTCATAAAAATTCAAAATTTATAAAGGTTTAATAATTTTGATTTAGGCTTGGACGATGAAGTCCTATAGCCTCGAGACTAAATATTAAAGTTTAAGACTTGCAAATATTAAAAA
Source organism: Dryas drummondii (assembly GCA_003254865.1). Classification (NCBI taxonomy): domain Eukaryota; kingdom Viridiplantae; phylum Streptophyta; class Magnoliopsida; order Rosales; family Rosaceae; genus Dryas; species Dryas drummondii. The sequence goes on from QANW01003660.1 coordinate 327,080, forward strand.
AACAACCAATGAATAAAAAGTTATGACTTTTAAACAGTCACAGCTCGGTATAATCATGTTTTTTAAAGTTGGTACCTAAACTGAAATTTAATATCTAAAATGGAATGATATAAACGTTTTGGTAGTTAAAATAAAAAAATATTGCAATTTGGTACCAAAAGTTAGTGGATCTATGCCTGAAAAAAATAATTACAATCACTCAAATCAATAGCCAAACTGTAGGGAAAAAAAAAATTTATAAGTTACAAGGAAATTTCTAGGAAAGTTTTATTTAATAACCCTTTTAAATACCCCTAAAACTTTTTGGACACCCTAGCCCCAAAACTAACAATAATAACCCTTTTTAACTTGAAATATCCATAATACCCTCCATATAAAACTTTTTTTTTTCTTTCTTTCTCTTCCCCAGCCAACCACTGCCCCCTCGCTGCCCTAGCTGCCGGTGCCCCCACCCCCTGCAGCAAACCCAGCAAAATCCAATAAAAAAAACCCATGTTGCCAAAAAAAAATTGAGAAAGTGGTTGGTTAGTTCTTTGAGAAATCAGACCCATCAAAACCCAGCAATGGAGAAGAAGAAGATGCAAAATTTTCAAATCTGGGTTTTTGGTCGACACATGGTGGTGCCATAGCACTTACCACAAATTACTTTTGTGGAATTTTTGGTCGACACATGGTGGTGCTATAACACTTAGTGGATAGTGCAGTATACATGACCCTTTTGTGGAATTTTTGGCCGACACATGTGGCGACCACAAATTCGACCATCTTTTCTCCTCTTCTGGCTATAGCACATTCTACCAAATTTAAGTTTTGATTTTTTTTTTTTTTCAGATTTGGGTTAGGAGAGAAGGCAGAGAGATAAAGAGAGAAGATGATGGGTCGTTGGCCGGAGCCCACCACCATCCTCCACCGACCTCTCATCTCTGTCTCTGTCTCTCTCCCCTTCCTTCCCAACCCATTTAGAGAAACACTACAAAAAATATGAGCAAAGCCCATTAATGATTGGCGGCTACAAAAGGGGTGGCAATTTGGAACTTTAAGGCATATTGCCCAATTGCCATCCAAGTTGTTAAAATAGAGGCACTTTAGTCCCTATTGCTAATTGTCACCCCTTTTATAGCCGTCAATTATTAGTGGGCTTTGCTCATATTTTTTGTAGTAAAAACACCCAGATCTGGGTTTTTGAATTTTTTTTTTGTTTTTCCAGATTTTGGTTGGGAGAGAAGGGGAGAGAAATAGAGAAAGGAGATGATGGGTCGTTGGCCAGTGAGGGAGGTCGCTCTCTATGGCTGCTAAGGGAAGAAGGTGGAGGAGCGTTTGGCTGCTGTAGGAAGAAGGTGCAACAACTTGTTCAATTTTTTGGTTGACACATGGTAAACTGTGGCGACATTTTCATATATAGAAGGGCATTTTGGTCTGAAAAGTGTAAAAAGGCCATTAATGTTAGTTTGGGGCTAGGGGCTCAAAAAAGTTTAAGAGATATTTAAAAAAGTTATTGAATAAAAAAGTTTTGGAGCAGTGGTTGGCTGGGGAAGAGAAAAAAAAAAGGGTGTTATGTGAAGGGTATTATGGGTATTTCACAGGTAAAAGGGTCATAAAAGTAAGATTTGAAGCTAGGGTGTCAAAAAAATTTAAGAGGAATTTAAAAGGGTTATTGAATAAAATTTCTTCTTAAACTTAGTGTAACAAAAAAATTCTCCTGCATCCAAGGAATTAAATTTCAGATTTCGAGGAAATTTCATTTTGATGGAAATTTCGAATATTTATAAATTTCGATAAAAATTAGACAGAAACGACGAAAATTGTTATCAAAATACGGAAATTTTTAATGAAACTTTACCATATATTTATTTAACATATTATCTACTAAATTGATAAAAAAAATTGAAAAAACCAAATTATATAGTAGGTTTCATGTGATATAAGAAAAATATAATGCGCGCTGAAGCAAATACTGTTAAATAAAATTAGTATATTATTTATACTGTATAATTTAAGAGGGAATTACAGATTTAGTCCAGTTATTTTATACCTAGTTCAATTTTGATCCACAATCTTTTTTAAGTTCTGTTTTGGTCCACTAATTGTTCTACTTATTCAATAAAGGTCCAGATTTGTTTTCTCAAATTTGGCCTACCTTTTACCTTATCAAATCTCACCCAAATTCAGCAAACATATACTTGTTTTAAAGCTATGCACTTCTTCTTTACAACCATATAAAAATCATTCACATTGGAGTTCTAAAACTCAAGATAATTGATCCCAAAGTAGAGTACCTGAAACTGCCAATTTTTAAAACTTCACCCAATCTCAATTTTCTTAGATTATAATACTCTAAATTTGTTTTTATGACTAAGAAATGATGAAATATAACTTATACTTCAATTATAATTGAAGAAAACACAACGCAAAGGATTTAAAGTCACAAATCTGGACCTTTATTAAACAAATGAAACAATTAATGGACCAAAATAGAACTTAAAAAAGATAGTGTAACAAAATTGAACTAGATATAAAATAAATAGACCAAATCTGTAATTTTCTCATAATTTAATTATACACTAAAATCTAAACCCTAATACTCTATATACTCTATATACCCTAATACTCTTTATACTTTATAATCTATACATTAAACCCTATATATTCTATATTTATTAGGATATTAGGTTTTAGGCCCTTTAGTACGTATACTTTTAATTATTTTTTTATATAGAAATGTATTAGAGTTTAAGGTTTAAAATAGGGAAAATATTAGCAAAAGGACTATAACTATACCCTTATTTTCAGTTGAGGATTCTATTTTCATTTTACTTCAATTAAAGACTATTATTTTTCAAGTGCTTCAATCAAGGATATTCCGTTAATTCTGTCAAAACTTCCGTTAAAATTGATCACGTGAGGGTCACGTGACCAATTTATAAGGGCAAAAAAGTCTTTTCTCATAAAAAAATAAAACTAAATAAATTTGAACAANGCAACTAAGCACACATCAAAAGTGACGCAGCGTAACACGCAATTAAAAGAGATTAGGGAAAACCAGCGTTAACCCTAAGAAAGAATCTGGAATCCACCAGAAAAATGAGAGAAATCTCAAGGTTTTCTGATTGAAAATAATAATAATGAATCTTACAAATAGCCAAAAAGGTTGTTTAAATACGTTCAAAACCCTAGACGTTCGAAATTCAAAACGGAAATAAAAATGGAAATAAAGTGCAATTTAGGAAACTTATTCAAAAACACTAAATTGCTTATTTGAAGCCCTAAACGAAGGAATTTGGCCTATTTCTGACACTGAGTTGGGCTGAAGCTTGTTTCTTTTCTTGGCCTTTTGGCGGTCGAGTTGTTGCATGAACCGTTCTGCCATTTGTTCTACATCAGAAAGCATGCAGCTAGGTATGACAAACTGAATACAATTAATTAGAAATGAAATGAAATTGCTAAAGGAAATAACAAGGAAGCTTCCAAATTCACTAATGCATCACAACCCAAGATATTAAGTCATAGTGGAGGATGGGTAACCCATCAATTTTCAAACAAAAAGGACAGTTCAAATTCAATAACCTAGAACTTAAAAGTCCAAAACTTCTTGTACACCTATTGACAGCAGAGTCCTATTAGATTAATAAAAACTAATATACAACAAAATTCAAAATAAGCTCCATCAAAATTTCTCTAATGAAAAAGAAGATATAGTAGAATGAACAACTGTACCATTTTCTGCCTACAACAAGCACGGGAACCATAAATAAAGTCATGAATGCAAACAAAAATACCCAGAAAACATCAGAAAGCCCCCAAAATTAAGCTGACAATAGAAAGTCGACCCAGAACACAACTCCTCGGAACAACATCAACCTTCTCATTTTCTTTAGTTTCTAGCACTTTCTTTCTCACTACTCATTTTCCCAGAAAATTTAACTCGTCACGGTTGGAAATAAGGAAAAGCTGTGTATTCAGAGAGGCCCAGTTGAAACCCACCCTTCATGCCATGACCGAACCTCGAAATCATTGCACAGTGACACAGACAAAGAGCTCTCTCTCTCTCTCTCTCTCTCTAGCTTGGATTTGGATTGGTGGTGTCTCTGTTTTGCATTGGGTCTTTGAGACGTTGGAGCTGGAGGCTTTTAGTGCGTGTGTTTTTTTGTTTTTAAATTTGTTTAAATTTATTTAGTTTTATTTTTTTTATGAGAAAAGACTTTTTTGCCCTTATAAATTGGTCACGTGACCCTCACGTGATCAATTTTAACGGAAGTTTTGACAGAATTGACGGAATATCCTTAATTGAAGCACTTGGAAAATAATAGTCTTTGATTGAAGCAAAGTGAAAACGGGATCCTTAACTGAAAATAGAGGTATAGTTATAGTACTTTTGCTAACATTTTCCCTTTAAAATAACTAAACGAAATTCCAAACTTTTTTTTTCTTTCCAATTGCCAAAAGGTCTCAAACCCCCCCTCCTTTTTTTTTTTTTCTTTCCTTACTTTTTTTCCCCGTGCCTCTCTCTTCAGTCTTTTTTTTTATTTTTTATCTTTCCTTCCTTTTTTATTTAAGTAATTTTGTTACTCAAATTTTTCAAACTTGTTTTAAGGTTTGTTTAAAGGAATTAGAAATTTCTTTAAGTTTATTTTAACTAACTTAGACCTTTGGTTGTAGTTCTAGAGTTTAGTTATGTGGAAATGAATTTTAGAAAATGAAAATTCAAGAATTTGGCGATTATTATTTTTTTCAAAATTAAATTATGAGAGTATGATTTTTCATAATTTTTTTAAGCAATTTGACTATTTTGAGGTCATAGAAAATTAATACTCATCAATACGAGTCTATAGAATTTTTCGGTGAATTATTTGGAGTCTCAAGCTATTTTTAGTGAATTTCTGAAGTTGGAGAAAATAGAAAAATTTTAATAAATTTCGATAAATTTCAGTAAATTTCGCTGAAATTTCCAAAATTTCGGACGAAATCTTCACGAAAAATTGTTAAATATGTGTTTCGATTTCAGAACCCCAAAAAAACAAAATTTAATACCTTGGCTGCACCACCCTAATTTCTCATTATACTTCCCCTTGATTTATTTATTTTCAGAAAGTTCCAATTTAACCCCTCCTCGTCTTCTCTCTTTATCTTCCCTTACAAAAAAAAAATCATTAATATGTCCAGAAACAAGATTATTCATCATGCATCATCTTGTGATGATCAAGCGGTTCACATCAACTCTATGCCCCACACTTACAATTTCAGCCCTTAACCTTAAAATCAAAGACTTGGTTTTGAAAGGTTTATATGACCAAACCCTTCAGCTATACAAAGAAGAGCTCCTTCCCTATGGCCTCCATGCACACATCTTCATTCTTCCTTCAATCATCAAAGCATGCTCCTATGCAAATTCTCACAGCTTTGGGCTTCAACTTCACTGCATCGCTCTCAAGTCAGGTTCTGACTCAGACTCGGTTGTATCCAATTCTCTCATTTCCATGTATGCCAAATTTTCAATGGTTGAAGCAGCATGTCAGGTATTTGATGAAATACCTGAAAGAGACACCATCACGTGGAACTCTATGATAAATTGCTATATACAGAATGGGCATCTTGCAAAAGGACTACAAGTACTCAAAGAAATGTATTTTTATGGTTTTGTACCGAAAGCAGAGTTGCTTGCCAGCGTCTTATCAGTTCGCGCAAGGACTAGAGAGTTGAGACTGGGGAGAGAGATTCATGGACTCGTTGTTGTGGATGGAAGGATTGAGGAGTCGGTGCTTTTCTTTACGGCTCTGGTTGATTTGTACATGAGGTGTCATGACTCGCAGATGGCTTTACATGTTTTTCATCAGATGGAAGTAAAAAATGAGGTTTCTTGGACTGCCATGATTTCTGGATGCATTGCTAATCACAGCTATGACATGGCAATGAATTGCTTCCGGGCAATGCAGGTTGAAGGATTGAAACCCAACCGAGTGACTGTCCTTGCCATTTTACCAGCTTGTGCCGAGTTGGGACTTATAGAACATGGGAGAGAGATTCATGCGTACACTTTCCGTCATGGGTTTGATTCAGATCATCATTGCTCAGCAGCTCTTATACACATGTATTGCAAGCGCGGCAAAGCATTGCATCATGCTAAACTAATTTTCGAGAGGGTAGCTATTAAAGATGTTGTGATGTGGAGTTTGATTATTGGGAGCTATTCTAGATGTGGGGATAGTGCGAAAGCTTTGAAACTATTTAGCCAAATGCGAGCTGAAGGAATTGATCCAAACTCTGTAACTCTACTGGCAGTTATTTCCGCCTGCACCTCTCTGTCTTCACTGCACCTTGGATGTGGAGTTCATAGCTATGTCTTGAAATCTGGGTTAAGCTTTGACATTTTCATTGGGAATGCACTTATCAACATGTATGCAAAGTGTGGTTGTCTTGTGGACTCGCATCAAATTTTCAAGGAGATGCCAAGTAAAGATTCTGTTTCGTGGAGCGCATTGATTGACAGTTATGGCCTTCATGGTGCTGGCGAGAAAGCTTTGCAGCTCTTTCATGAGATGCAAGAGAGAGGGATAGAGCCTGATGCAGTCACCTTCCTGTCCATTTTATCTGCTTGCAACCATGCAGGTCTGGTGGAAGAGGGAAAGAAGATCTTTAAGCATATGATAGAAGGTAATAAAATACAATTAACAGTGGAGCACTATGCTTGCTATATCAGTCTTCTTGGAAGGTCAGGGAAGCTTGAAGATGCTTTTGAGGTTGTGAGATGGATGCCCATGAAACCAAGTGCTAGAATTTGGAGTTATCTGGTTGCGGCTTGTAAGGTTCATGGAAGGTTAGAAAAAGCAAAATCCTTAGCGCAGCAGCTTGTTAGAACAGAGCCGGAGAATGCTGCCAACCATACCTTACTGAGCATGGTTCATGCTGAAACTGGCAACTGGCTTGGGGTGGAAGAGGTGAGGAGAGTCATGAGATTACAAGGATTAAAGAAATGCTATGGATTCAGCCGAATTTAGCCAGAAAAACGAAAAAGCTTCTAGCATAGAATCCTTAACAGCATCCACAAACATCCTCTCAAGTGACAAAGTCACGGCTAATCCCAGAAGACACTCAAAAGAAAATGTTGGCTAAACCCATGTGCAGCGGCTCAGAAGAAGCCACAATCGATCAGTTCAAGTGTGGTTGTTGTGGTAAGCGCAGTCAGGAGGGCAGTTATGCTAAGTAATTATACTTAGATTGCGTAAATTTTCCAGGACAAGAACAATTTGTAAATTTGGTCATGACTACACAGGCCCTGCGCAGTGATATATGGTTCACCTTGAAATGGTGTCTCAGGTTTTTAATGTCGAAAAATCAAGTCAGAGAAAGTATGTATACTATTCCTCTCAGGTTTCTTGCTTGGTTTGTACAACTTTGTTCTTCAATAAATTTTGTTTTCCAGAAAAAAAAAAATAAAAAATAAAAAATAACAAACAAACAAACAAACTATTGACAATAACTGCTTTGGTATTTCTCCACTGTGCTCCTTTTCTTTAGTCATTAAGAAACAAAAAAAATCACTACCACATTCAATAGCCAGAAATGTAACAGGAACAAGAAATCGATTGGAATAGGATTAAGAAGGGAGACTCAGACAAGAGAGAAGCCTAAAGGAAAGGCTGTCAAAATGGAAAGGCACTACAAACATGTAAAAGACCAGCATTGACTAAACCACACTCAAGTATTTCAATCTAAGAAGTTCCTTTATAGAGGATGAAAAGGATCTCAAAAAGAAAAAGAAACTGGATGAAAAGTATCCACCCCTACTTGCAGAACCATAATATAGATGTTCATCAAAAAAAAAAAAAAAATGGGAATATAGAGAGCACACGTCTAGCAACTCTTATCCATACCAATTTTGTCACTCCATACTTCTTGTAAAGGTTCTGACATTTCAGGAAATATGCATCTTGGTCAATTGTTGTGCCCTACAGGGCACGTCTCATGCTTCTCCCACTTATAACTCCAGAAATTTATGTTTGTGCCCAGTAAATTTGGCCATATTGGAGCCAATTGTGGCTCCATGGCGTGCAACTGATCAATGAAATTAGAAACAAAACAAAAGGTTAATGAAATTATTAACTTCATTATAATTAGTGAAACTAGCTATTATATATATATATAGCTTGGCTGTGTCAGCCATTTGAGCTAGACAAACAGACCCCTTGCCTTTGTAGTTAAACGGCCATAAACCGTGAATCGTTAACACCTTGGAAGGTCCTTAACGTGCAGGGATTGTGAGCACAGACAGCAATTTGGTATTGCAAATGAACTGATAATAATCAAACGCAGCAACTTGATCAGAATAAGGACACATGATCAGTGTAAATATTAGGATGTTGAAGATTACAATGATTGCCATTGTGGACTGTAGGTAATGTGTTCTGTGTTCAACAGTTCACCACTATTTATAGTGAAATGAGTGTCTTCTTTTCTCATGTTAGGTAGCATAGAAATTAATTAGCACACAGATTTATTCATCTATCTCTGTGTATTCCAATAATTGAAATCCCACTCATCTAACTTTCTCTTTGACTGCTATTAATATGCCCGAAAAGAAAAGCAGTCATTCCATCACTTCTGCATTGGCCCTATTAGCATCACTTATTGGCTTTGATTAGTATACTAGAGGTTTAATTAGCACTATTAGAGTTAATTATGTGGGTATTGGATTTGCCATTAGCACTTATTAAATGGCAATACAACATTGTTTGGGGGACTAAGTAACATTGTTTGGTATAGTAGCTTACTCCTAGTTAATCTTAAGGCATGGTATGATGGTAAAGACCAAAGCAAAGCAAACAGGTAAAATAACAAAGGAAAACCAAACCATCAAACAACTGAACTGGGTGTTTGTGGGTAAATCCACATGGATTCAACGGACAATCACAGACCAATACGTGGCTGATCAAGTCTTATTTCAATTCTGACTTTTCAACGGTCAGCTAGCTCAGACTTGACCCTCCACCTCATCGTGCCAACTCAGCAGCATTAGCATTGTGTAGATCAGATCGGCATATACGCGTTCGGCCCGAAGTGATTTGTCCCGATCCGATTCGATGCTGGGATTTTCTAAGAAACCTAAGTGTCCATCTTTTCTTAGATATCTTTGATCGGCTCGGCTCAACATTTGATGATCATCTCCTCAAAAGTCCAATCACGATTGATTAACACCTGAGGCGGTCGTTGCACCATTCATCGGATCTGTTCAGCCCAGTTCATTCATGTCTGATCCGATCACATATGAATTTCACATCTATGCACACGAGATTTATGTGATCATCTCGGCTCAGACTCCACCGCCGTTCAAGAAGATCAAGCTGGGACGAACCGCCATACTTGAGTGTCCCTAACATGACTCTCTGACAGATGGGACATCCCAGCTCACAGTCATGACTATTAGGGCATTCCACTAGATCTTCCATACTTGCGCAAAGGAGATAGATAGTTATGCATGCTACTGTTCATGACCGAATGCGTGGCCTCCTCTCAGCCATCCATCTTCATGCAGGTAACTTAACACTCACTACTTTCTTTGCCTATATATACTCACCTATGTGCACAAAGGAATGGTTCATAATCTACTCACAAAAAAGACCACACAAATACACATAACCAACTGAGAATATCCCAGAAGATTTTACCTTGTTCTTCATATTCTCTAAAGTTCATATTTTGTTCTTCCGTGTTCTTACTCAAACACCTTCAAATATACTTCACTGACTTCATCATCGGAGCGTATTTGACTGATACCATACCGGTCCCTCTCCTTTGATCTTGTGTCGTACAGGAAGATCTCACCAGCTTCAACCAACAATTCAACAAAATCTTGATCATCTCAAATCAACATCCAACTCATCATCAACAAGGCTTTCAATCAGCCAGATCATCCACCTTAAGTTGTTGCATGTCTCTTACAAATTTTTGCATCAACACAGGGTATATGTCAAACTCTATCAAACCCAACTCAGTAATCTGAACATCCTGTTTGGCTACTATATATATACTCGAAAACAAAATAAAAGAAATCAATCCATCACTTGTGTATTGGCATCACTACGGATTCAAATCCTGAAACCCATCCTAGCTCAAAATCACATAATCTTAACCAAAACCCACAAAATCTATAATAACAATTCACTATGTAGAAATCCAATCTCAGAACCTCAACCTCCCATTAGACATAATAGTTAATTATCAAATACCTTTAAGGAAAAAAGTTGTCAAAATTCAAATGGATTCAGTCATTCAGAAACTGTAACTTACCTCTGGGTGTTTTGTTTCATTAGTGACTGTCTGCTGAGGTTTGTTTGGAGTTGGTGATTGTCTGATTGAATGCTACCGAGTTTTTTGTTTTGTTTGTTTAGTTCAATTTTGTGTCAATTGCTGATCTTTTGCCACGTTGGATAAGTTGTCCACCTAGGATTGGACTGGACTGGTCTAAGGGTCGGCAATGGGCCGGGCCGAGCTTTTTTGGGTTCGGGCCGGGTTCGGGCTTGAATTATAGAAGCCCAATAAATTTTTCGGGCCGGGCCAGGCTTGGGCTTTAATACACAAGCCCAAGGCCCGCCCATCGGACTTTGGCTTGCGGGCTTGGAGGGCCGGGCCGGGCTAGGCCCGAACGGGCGGCCCAAAGCCTATTTAGACACATATATATCTTCAAAAAAAATATAGGATTTTGGCTAAGTTGTGATTTGAACATAAGACCTCACATAGCAAGCTTCAACTCTCAACCAATTGAACTAACTAGTTTATTTGTTAACTTTGTGAATCAAAACATATTTAATAGCTCTTTTATTTGTTTACTTCAATAAATTATTAATATGCTTATTAAGTTATTATATAATATTATTATGTTAGTAATAGTGTAATACCATAAATAATAAACTTTTAAAATTATATACAACATTACAACTATAATAAAACATAAATATACATATGTTTTATTATATATTTTATTACATATTTTTATAAACAAACGATACAATTGTAATCCAAACCGTTCAAATTTTAGTTCCTCACTCAAAGATAATTCGTGCAAAAAATGAGCTCAATTGGAGATGTAAAAGTGACATAAATGGTGGTCGAATTAATGAACGATCGTGGTTTTTCTAATGATGATCGAATGGGTAGATGAATTTCGATTTAGCCGATTTTTTTGTATGAATGATCTTTGACTATGAACATAGAAAATGAACAGGTCAGATTGTTGAAATCACGTTGTGGTCTTCATAATTATGAAAACAACAAGGTTTCAACGGGAAAGTTATTAGAATTATACTCTTTAAGTGTATTTATATGTAGAAGCTCACATATCGATCGTGTTTTCAACGATCCGAACCGTTCAAGTTTTAGTTCTCCACTTAAAGAGAATTCTTGCAAAAAATTAGCTTAATCGGAGATGTAAAAATGACATAACGGTGGTCAAATTAATGAACGATCGTGGTTTTTCTAATGCTAATCGAATGGGTAGATGAATTCTAATTTAGCCGATTTTTTGTAAGGATAATCTTTGACTATGAAAATAGAAAATTAACGGTTCAGATCGTTGAATTAATGAATTGACGATCGTGGTTTAATAACTTTAATTATAGTTGTATTATAAAAGTTGTATATGCACATATACATTTATGTTTTATTATACTTGTAATGTTATATATAATTTTAAAAGTTTATTACTTTATTATTTATGGTATTACATAGTGTACACTATTACTATTTACTAATATTATAGTATTATATAATAACTTAATAAGCATAGTAATAATTTATAAGGGTAAACAAATGAAAAACTTATTAAATATGTTATGATTCATAAATTGGGCTTTGGGCGGGCCTAAACGGGCCGGGCTTCGGGCGGCCCATGGACTTCAAGGGGATGGCCCAAGCCCAACCCAAGAGACTTTCGGGCCGGCCCAAATTTCGGGCCAAATTGGGCTTCGGGCCTAATGGGCAGGGCGGGCTTCGGGCCTTGGGTTTTTTGGTGAGGCCTAGACTCGTTGATCTTTTGATGGATTTGTTTTTCATGACAAAAGTTGCATACATCTGTTTTAAACTGAACAAATGAGGATGTAAGAATGATATCAGCTGAGGCACCTGTAATATTTGCCAGGGCATGTGAAATTAATGTTCATCTTGGAATCACACAGAAGAGAATAAACGGAGGACGTTGCTTCGTTTTTGTTTTGCCTGTAAGAATTCTATGAACTTAAGCCTTGTACTATCCGGAATCAACTACCTACTAGTGCTTAAGAAACAAGTAATAGGAGTGCTAATTCAAACACCATTAGTTGAAGTTCACCTAAGTCAGATTCCTAATCTGAGTTGGACTAGGATAACTTAGATACTAAGATGCTCTGTGCTATAATCAAGGTATTGGTTAAGTAAGTCTTTATGTAGAGTCATATTAGGATTGAATTAGAGATACCTTTATGGGTGGAATCTCTAATTCAATTGACTCTATATAAAGCACAGGGCCCTGGCCACACAGCAACCCCCTAAGCCTATATGATATGCTCTACACCATATCGTGAGAGGCCTGCTGCAGACTTCTGTGCTGGTTAGAAGACTTGTGCCTTTGAACTTAAAGCACTTCGATTGTTCTACAACATGTCTTCATCAGGTATGCATTCCTTCTGTGGTTTCGCTAGTAGAAATTGAGGAACCTACTATGATAATTAAGCAATATTTGAACTGCTAGTTATGTGTATGCTATAACATGTTTAAGTAAACTTACATTGCCAGGCTTGTGACTGCTGAAAGCTGAGAAAGCAAAGTGGTGATTTGAACGTGTTAAACAAAACTCTGGTTTTGTAATTATAATGCAAATTCTTACCTTTTATGCTCAAAATCTAGTATCTTTCCTCTCTTAGACTCTTCACTATAAAACCATATGGTTGGTGACAGTGCAGGTTGTGAACTGATTTTTCTTTAATTACTCCCTTTTAGTTAAAATTAAAAAATTATTATGATTATACCTATCGTTTTCACTGCTTTAGCAAGTATTTATTGATGATTTTCCTACCTTTCTTGTCATATGATAAGAACTGGCCTGTATGTTGTAATGCAACTATTGTTTCACTTGTTGACTATTTTTGTTGCGTACGAGAAATACTTCATGATATAACAATAATTACATAACATTATTACTTCCTCCGACCCCTCTGTAAACCCTTGGTGAGAGTCTGACAGACCATGCAAGAAAGATTAGCCTTTTTCTCTTCTTCGATCACTAAGAAAATGTGTGGATGAATTAGTGATGTTGTTTTAAGTTCGACAATTAATTGTGTTGGAGAAGATGCAAAAGTAATAAAAAGTTCACATGTACTGTTTGGTATTGAATAGTACCAATCTCAATTTTATTTTTTCAATAAATCGGCTTGATTTTTCTTCAAATAATACATAATCTTTCAACTTAAAATGTCTTTTATTTTTTAAAGAATATTTTTTTTTATTATTATTATTTTTTTTTAATGAAACAGCACGTTAGCTGACCATTTATTTAACTTAGAATGCCCATTTGCAAACTAATTTAAAAGGTTTAGTCTTCTTGTTTTTTCTGTTCAACACAGCAATATTAAACTTAAATAATACATGTTAGTCTCCTTATTTCGCTTCTTCAACACCATCAATTCTTTGTACCATTACAAATCCCGGTTTATTTCAAGGCTAAAGGCATCTTAGAAAGAAATTTAAGGAATACAAAAGAGTAGCATCAAACTTAGGGCTGCCCATTGGTTTGGTAATTACCGAACCGACCGACTACCGATCAAAATTTTTTGGTTTGGTAAATAGATTTTAACAAGCCGAAAATTGAAAATCCGAAATCAAAAAATTACCGAAAAAGTTGGTTTGGTTTTGGTAAAAATCGAAAAAAGTTGGTAAACCGACCGATTACCAAAAATTATGACCGAAAGCAACCGAATTAATTATTACCGAAAAAACCAAAATATATACCGAAAAATCTAAAACAATTACTGAAATTTAGTTATATATATTTATATGTAATATTATTACATTAATAATTTAATATGGTTAGTATTTGGTTATATATATTTATATATATTATTATTATATTAATATGCTTAGTATATAGTTTATATAGCTTATAGTTTATAGTTTATAGTTTATATAGTATGTAGTTTATAATACCATATAGTTTATATAAATATATAGTTTATAACTTTACTAACTTTATATATTTATATAGTATATAGTATAAAGTATAAACTACTTATATAATAATGTTTTAATATATAATTTTAGTTATACTTATACCCTATATAATAAAATTACTAATTAGTATATAGTTTTAGACTTTTAGTTATAACTTATAGTTTTAGACATTTTACCTTATATATTATATTATCTATAGTTTATACACTTTATCTTATATCATAAACTTAAAACTTGAAAGTTAAATACACTAAACTCTATTAAATATCTTATACACTATAATTAAAAGTTAAATCTTAAAACTCAATTAAGCATACAATTCTAATTTCTAAACACTAAACTCTATACAGTAAGTCTATTATGATTTATTAATTACTGTATAATGTTATATATACCTAACATTGTTTATGTATATAATATATCAGGGGTCTTCCAATAAGGGATCTCTCATATAGTGTTAAATGAGGAATCACTCTATGGGGCCCACACGGGTTATTTTGTGTTGATCTGAACTGTTCATTTTTTACATTTCCATTGATAGATCATGTCTGCAAAAAATCAGCTAAATCGGAAATCGTTTACCCGTTTGAGTAAGCGGTCAAAGTTTAGGTGTTTATAGAGAAACTTGTTGTTCGTCCATTTGTTTTAAACTTTGACCACTTAATCAAACGGGTAAACGATTTCCGATTTGGCTGATTTTTTGCAGACATGATCTATCAATGGAGTTGTAAAAAATAGACAATTCGGATCAACACAAAATGACCTTTGTGGGCCCCACAGGGTGATCTCTCATTTAACACTAAATGAGGGATCCTTTATTGGAAGGGCCCTGATAATATATAAAGTTATAAAGTTATAAAGTAGTTAGTACTTAGTAGTTACTATAGTTTAATAGTATATAGTTTATAATACTATAAGACTATAGCTTATATAATTTATAGTATATAATATAGTATATAATTTATAATACTATAATTTATATATTTGATAGTATATAGTTTATATAATTTATAGTGTATAGTTTATAATACTATAAGATTTTATATATTTGATAGTATATAGTTTATATAATTTATAGTATATAGTTTATAATACTATAAGACTATAGTTTATATATTTGATAGTATATAAAACCCCATTAAACAAAACAGTAAAATGTGAGATCCCGTATTTTTACAATATTTTATTTTGGGGTTATTCGAAAATTTTGGGGAATTTATTTGAAAAATAAAAAGGTTTTAGATTAATTTTAATTTTTGTTTTAAATTAGGTTTGACCCAAAATTGACTTTTTGTTATATTGGGCTTTTGGTTTCGAACTTGGACTCATTGGATAGGTCTTGAACTCACAAGTCCGTAGACTCGAACTGTACATTCATCCGAGTTACGAATTGAGAGTTATGGGATTTTGAAGTGAAGGGCAGTTTTGTAATTTTGTGACTTAGGGTTTAATGAGTATAAAAGCTTCATTTTCAAACTTTTTCCCTCATTTTTCTCTCCCGGCCGTCACCCTCACTCTCTCTTTCTCTATGTTCTCTCTCCTTGTCTTCTCTTCTCTGCGCCCGGCGTCGGCGTGTCTGGCGAAGGATGCCGGCGAGACCACCACCCAAAAAAGCGCCACCTCCCCTTCCATCTCCCTTCCCATGCCTTCCGATCATCCAAATGCTCGGCAAAGAAGGCAGATCGAGCCCAAAGATCTGAAACCCTCCCTTCACCGGATTTCCTCTTTTTTTCGGTGACAACAAGGCGGCCCAATGTCAAAAACCTCGAGGCCTCTGCTCTTTCCTCCTTCGAGTTCCAGAGGAAGCTCATCAAGACCGCTTCGAAGCCGGGAAGTCTGCGGCTTCCCCTGCTCGATTCCGACGACTCTGACGACTGATGGTGAAGATTCCGGTTCCATTCTTCTCCTTACTCCGAGCTTTGTCAATTGGTGAAAATGCATGGGTCCAATTTTGATCGAGCTGAAAACTTCCAAATCAAACCCTAGAAACTCTGTGAGTCTGTGTGAATATAGGCTGATTTGAATATTTGATGCTCCATGTTCTCTCTGTTCTCCCTCCTCATGGCTTCTGTGTGTTTCGATCCTTGGTTTTGGTGTGCCTCTGTGTGTGGGTATTTCGAAATATACTGAAATTCGAAGGATCCGAAAAATGCCAAAATCAGAAAAAATCGATTCGAAAATCGGCATTAAAACTGAATTACCAAAATTTTTGGTAATCGAATCGGTAAGGCCATTTACCGATTCTATCTGACCGATGGGCAGCCCTAATCAAACTAATACAAAAAAGTTCTTTAATTCCAAAATAAAACAAAACAAAAAATTTGAAGGAAAAAATTTATAAACAGGACATATACTTTAATGGTTGTTTCATTTCAGGACATTAATTTTGATTCGTGTTAATGAAGGACACATACTTTTATTTTGTGTCAATTAAAGACCATGTTTTATCTCAACTTTGGCCCAACATTGGACTTATCAAAACTCCACCAAATTTAGCAAACTTATACTTGGTTTAAAACTATACATCTTCTCTTTACAACCATTTAAAGATTACTCAAATCAAACATCTACAACTCCAGATAATTGGCTTAAAAGTAGGGTACCCGAAACTGTCCAATCGGATCTCCGGAAAAAAAATTTAGAAAATCGGACAGTTTCGGGTACCCTAATTTGGGGCCGATTATCTGGAGTTGTAGAGATCCAATTTGGATGATCTTTACATGGTTGTAAAGATGAGATGCATATCTTTAAATCCAGTATAGTTTTTCTGAATTTGGTGGAGTTTTGATGGGTTCAACGTCGGGTCAAAGTTGAGATAAAAATTGAAAAAAAAAAAATATAGTCCTTAGTTGACACAAAATGAAAGTATGTGCCTTTCATTAACACAAAACAAAATCAATATTCTGAAATAAAACAATCATCAAAATATATGTTCTGTTTAAATTCTTTTGAATTAATATCACATGTATTGGAGACTGGGAGCGAGAAAAATTCTCCTGCACCACCCTAATTTCTCACTATACTTCCCCTTCATTTATTTATTTTTCAGAAAGTTCCAATTTAACCCCTCCTCGTCTTCTCTATTTATCCTCTCTTTAAAAAAAAAAAAATTCATTAATATGACCAGAAACAAGATTATTCATCATGCATCATCATGTGATGATCAAGCGGTTCACGTCAACTCTATGCCCCACACTTACAATGTCAGCCCTTAACCTTAAAATCAAAGGCTTGGTTTTGAAAAAAAAAAAAAAAAAAACTTGGGTTTGAAAGGTTTATATGACCAAACGGTCCAAACCCTTCAGCTATACAAAGAAGAGCTCCTTCCCTATGGCCTCCATGCACACACCTTCATTCTTCCTTCAATCATCAAAGCATGCTCTTATGCAAAGTCTCACCGCTTTGGGCTTCAACTTCACTGCATCGCTCTCAAGTCAGGTTCTGACTCAGACTCGGTTGTATCCAATTCTCTCATTTCCATGTATGCCAAATTTTTAATGGTTGAAGCAGCATGTTAGGTATTTGATGAAACACCTGAAAGAGACCCATCACGTGGAACTCTATGATAAATTGCTATATACAGAATGTGCATCTTGCAAAAGGACTACAAGTACTCAAAGAAATGTATTTTTATGGTTTTATACTGAAAGCGGAGTTGCTTGTCAGCGTCTTATCGATCAGTTTGTGCAAGGACTACAGATTTGAGACTGGGGAGAGAGATTCATGGACTCGTTGTTGTGGATGGAAGGATTGAGGAGTCGGTGCTCTTCTTAACGGCTCTGGTTGATTTGTATATGAGGTGTCATGACTCGCAGATGGCTTTACATGTTTTTCATCAGATAGAAGTAAAAAATGAGGTTTCTTGGACTGCCATGATTTCTGGATGCATTACAGCTATGACATGGCAATGGACTGCTTCCGGGCAATCCAGGTTGAAGGATTGAAACCCAACCGAGTGACTGTCCTTGCCAGTTTACCAGCTTGTGCCGAGTTGGGACTTATAGAACATGGGAGAGAGATTCATGCGTACGCTTTCCGTCATGGGTTTGATTCAGATCATCATTGCTCAGCAGCTCTTATACATGTATTGCAAGCGCGGCAAAGCATTGCATCCTGCTAAACTAATTTTCGAGAGGGTAGCTGTTAAAGATGTTGTGATGTGGAGTTTGAATATCGGGAGCTATTTTAGATGTGGGGATAGTGCAAAAGCTTTGAAACTCTTTAGCCAAATGCGAGCTGAAGGAATTAATCCAAACTCTGGAACTCTACTGGCAGTTATTTCCGCCTGCACCTCTCTGTCTTCACTGCACCTTGGATGTGGAGTTCATAGCTATGTCTTGAAATCTGGGTTAAGCTTTGACATTTTCATTGGGAATGCACTTATCAACATGTATGCAAAGTGTGGTTGTCTTGTGGACTCGCATCAAATTTTCAAGGAGATGCCAAGTAAAGATTCTGTTTCGTGGAGCGCATTGATTGACAGTTATGGCCTTCATGGTGCTGGCGAGAAAGCTTTGCAGCTCTTTCATGAGATGCAAGAGAGAGGGATAGAGCCTGATGCAGTCACCTTCCTCTCTGTTTTATCTGCTTGCAACCATGCAGGTCTGGTGGAAGAGGGAAAGAAGATCTTTAAGCATATGATAGAAGGTAATAAAATACAATTAACGGTGGAGCATCATGCTTGCTATATCAGTCTTCTTGGAAGGTCAGGGAACTTGAAGATGCTTGTGAGGTTGTGAGATCGATGCCCATGAAACCAAGTGCTAGAATTTGGAGTTATCTGGTTGCGGCTTGTAAGGTTCATGGAAGGTTAGAAAAAGCAGAATCCTAAGCGCAGCAGCTTGTTAGAACAGAGCCGCAGAATGCTGCTAACCATACCTTACAACTTGCAACTGGCTTGGGGTGGAAGAGGTGAGGAGAGTCATGAGATTACAAGGATTAAGGAAATGCTTTGGATTCAGCTGAATTTAGCCAGAAAACCGAAAAAGCTTCTAGCATTGCATCCTTAACAGAAAAAAAAACATCCTCTCAAGTGACAGTCACGGCTAATCCCAAACCCATGCGGAAGAAGCCACAATCGATCAGTTCAAGTGTGGTTGTTGTGGTAAGCGCAGTCAGGAGGGTAGTTATGTTAAGTAATTATACTTAGATTGCGTAAATAACAATTTGTAAATTTGGTCATGACTACACAGGCCCTGCGCAGTGATATATGGTTCACTTTGAAATGGTGTCTCAGGTTTCTAATGTCGAAAAATCAAGTCAAAGAAAGTATGTGTACCATTCGTCTCAGGTTTCCTGCTTGGTTTGTACAACTTTGTTCTTCAATAAATTTTGTTTACCATAATTAAAAAAAAAAAAAAAAAAAAGTGTACTATTGACATTAACTGCTTTGGTAGTTTCTCCACCGTACTCCTTTTCTTAGTCACTAAGAAAGAAAAAAAATCACTACCACAATCAATAGCCAGAAATCTAGCGAACAAGAAATCGATTGGAATAGGATTAAGAAGGGAGAGTCAGACAAGAGACAATGGAAAGGCACTACAAAGTACAAACATGTAAAAGACCAGCATTGACTAAACAACACTCAAGTATTTCAATCGAAGAAGTTCCTTTATAGAGGATGAAAAGGATCTCAAAAAGAAAAAGAAACTGGATGAAAAAATCCACCCCCTACTTGCAGAACCATAATATAGATGTTCATCGGAAAAAAAAAAAAAAAAAAGAGAATATAGAGAGAGAGCACACGTCTAGCAATTCTTAACCAAACCAGTATTGTCACACCCATCCTATTTTTTATCCTGCACCAACTCTGACTACTCATTCACCACTAGATATAGAAAGGTTTCGTAATAATGGAAATATCCTTTCTCAGGGAAGAGACTCCTCACAATAACAGGGCATGTATATGATAATTACATGACTGACAACATCTGCTGACTGGACTACCTAAGTGGAAATATACATATATATATATATATATATGAAGGCCAAATAGCAATTTTGGTCCATGTAGTTTGGGCTATTTTCAATTTGGTTCCCGTAATTTCAATTTTGTCAATTATATCTTGTAGTTATTAACAATTGCAATTAAGATCAAATAAGAATGTCTGTCAAATGAATTCACCAAATGCATTTGCATGTGCAGAGCTATTTAAGTGTTTTTGTGCTACCCTAAAGCACTACAAATGCACGTGCAAGACCAAAATAGTGCAGCACATGGGTATTCTATTAATTAATTTGACCAAAATCCTCATGTAGCTCTAATTACATTGTTAATTAACTGCAGAGGTATGATTTCTGGGGCGTCATATGAGCCCAACCATATCCTTTCTGTGGACCTTGGAATCCTTATTTCGGAAACCCATTTACCCCAAGCCCTCATTCGGACACCTTTATAGCATCTCGGGGGTCTCTCTCGCCAGACCTTTTTAGAAGTAGAGGGTGTCGCCAAATCCATGGAGAAAGGAGAATGACAAAGAGAACTCTCAAGATGTTGGAGAGTAGGATCTAGAGAGAACTATTGCAAAGATCGATTATGAAGGAAATTGGATGTGAACATAATACAAGATGAAGAGCATGTGTTTAAGCGAGCAGGTGGAACTGGCATGATGGTGGCACGCGATCTTACAAGTTGCACGTGGCGGCAGAGAAACTGTCACGTGGTGAGTTTGCTATAGACAAGGAGTTCCCAGAACCACAATTGGAAAGACACGAATCAATGCACTTGTTATGTTTAAGCCTCTCTTTCTCAAAGAGAATATACATATTCAGACCAGAATAAAGAGCGAATATGTACATACATACATACAGGTATGTAAGTATATATGTATATGGACTTTCCATGTAAGAAAGAAGTCAAACAAAAATTTCCTCACTAATACAAAGCTCAATGACCAAACCGATATCCATGAGTTATCAATATGGATATCTTACTTAATGAAACATTGATGCAATTATACGATTTATCCAAAGAATCTGATGGGAAAAATGAGTACAGAATTGGAGATATGAATCCCTCCTAATTAGGTTTTAGGCTATAAAAGGCACATTCACCCATAAAAACAAAATATTCAAGAAATTACAGGAACTTGTTTTGACTATACCTAGCATCATCTCAACCTCTCAGATACCCCACATAAAGCTTCACCTGCCAAAAAGAATGAAAGTGAAATAAAAAATTCTACATGTCAGAAAGTTCCATTTTTATCTCGCATATGCTTGGGCTTATGTCATCTTCAGTTACATTTTCTAGCAAATTTAGCAATTAGCGATAAGAGAACTGAATCAAAGTAAATTACCAATATTATACTTGACAATTTACATTTAGGAGTCTTATAATGAGAAGCAACACAAACGAAATTATATAAAGACATAAAAAAACAAAAAAATACATAACAAGACAAACAGAGAAAGTTTAAGATTAGTAGAGCATTTCAACCAACTGCTTTGAGAAGCACTGATGATGTATACTGTAATATTGCATCAATCACTAAGAAGAAATACACATATAGCCTTAATGCACCAAACATATTATATCTTTTATAAAGTTTCCAAAAGAAATACACATACATCCAAAACATAAATTTGTTGCCTTAATAATCAGTTGGAATCTAGTGAGAAATCAGGATTTGGAAAATGAGTATCACAATTGGTATATTATATGGTTCATGAGTCTGACACTATTACACTAGGATTGGGTTGTTAAAAAAAAAAAAAAGAAGGAAAGAAAGA
The DNA here is from genome assembly GCA_003254865.1 of Dryas drummondii. Classification (NCBI taxonomy): domain Eukaryota; kingdom Viridiplantae; phylum Streptophyta; class Magnoliopsida; order Rosales; family Rosaceae; genus Dryas; species Dryas drummondii. Next base: position 349,001 of record QANW01003660.1, read on the forward strand.
AATAAAAGGAGCTAATTTTATAGTTTTAAGGAATAAAATAGTACATAATAGCAATTGGAATGAAAGTGAAACCTTCAGAATTAGAAAGAGATGAAGTTGAAGCCGAAGGTGAAGGAGGCTGATAGATGCGTGCTTTGTTGAGGATTTCAGCAACAACCCAATGCTTATGCTTGCTCAAAGGCCTCGATGGCTCCAACCGCACCTGATCAAATAATAATTTTCTTAAAATGAAATTAATTCTAAATAAATTTAAAAAAAAAAAAAAAAAAAGCCAGAGAGAAAGAGGAAGAGCAGAAAGAGAAAGAGAGGTACTCGGTCTCCGATGTTGCAGTGATTGTGCTCATCGTGGGCCATGAACTTGGAGGTTCTCTTGACGTATCGGTTGTAGAGCTTGTGATGGAAAAGCCTGTCCACCGCCACCACCACCGACTTCTGCATCTTATCGGAAACCACCATCCCCACCACCGCCTTCATCTCTCTCTTTCAAACTCCTGGCCTGGCCTGGCCTTTGGGACCTGCCTTCTCACTTCTTAGCGTTTCTCTCGGCTTGGCGACCTGCCGTCTCACATCTCACCGTCTCTGCCAACATATAATCAGATTTAGTATCGGGTCGCATCAGACTTACCCGGGTCGGGTCAATGATTGAGTAACCATTAGAGATTCCAAATTTATAGTCAAACCACTCTAAAAATTTCTCTAAACCCTCACTCGTCCATAAATTCTCTCAAAACCCTATAAAACTTATAATACATTTTTTACTTTTCTGACGCACGCTGACGCATTCTCAGTAAAATTGAATTTCAAAAATTTGTTTACATTAAAAAAAATTAAATTTACATTATTATTAACTAGAATAAAAAAATAATTACACAATTATTTTCAACGAAAAAATAATAATAATAATTACACCTTTACTTGAAAAAAAAAAAAAACAATTACATCAATTCAGTTTCACTAGAGACTTAAATTCAGTTTTACTAAAAACTAAATCATTGATACTAAATTTAGTAACCTGAAACCATAAAACTGAATTCAGTTTCAGTGCATTTATTATAATTAAATTTCAGTGAATTCAAATTCAGTTCACTAAATGCACTGAAACTGAAAAGAATTCAGTTTCAGTGCATTTACTAAATTCAATTTCAGTGAATTCAAATTCAGTTTACTAAAAGAACTGAAACTGAATTCACTGAAACTCAAACCCTAGGCTATGTTGTCGTCGTTAAGCTCTCTGATCTCAAACTCAAATCCTAGACAACGTCGTCACCGTCCAGATCTCAAATCCTAGACAACGTCGTCATCGTCCAGATCTCGAATCTCAGACCGCTGCCTCTGGTGGTTGCCTAGATCTGTTTTCACCTGCAAATTTGATTCATCATAATTTAAGACCACAATTTCATTCAAAATTCATCTAAAACTCATGTTTCACAAATTGAAATTGTTTTACGAACTGAAACTGTTTCAAGAACTGAAACTATTTAATCTCAATACAATTCCTAATCCATCTAAATTAAAGCATATAATCAAAGATCAACAAAAAAGAAAAGGAACAAAGAATAAAACTCACACTTTGCTTAATACAGGGAGCAATAATTTTTGAACTTGTCATTCCATAAATGATTTCAAGATTATTCTACGCCCCTTCACAAGTTAAGATATGTTTTTTGTTTTTATAAGAGAACAATTTTATTAATTCTCTTTTAAGTGCATACATAGTGGACTAGAAGTCCACCAGGATGCACACATCACAACACAAAATAATACCACTTTATTCAGCTCCAAACAGAAAAATATAATGCCTTTATGTGGTCTACTCGTTTGGAGTCCATCATTTGTGTACACCAGCCCACCCAATATCTACACCTTTGGGGGGACTTTTTTTTTTCAAAATAGAAGAATAGGGAAGAAAACTAATCCACTAACATTACAGCATAATATTCTAAAATAGGAATTCACTGAGAACTTCTCTAAAGAGTCCAAAAGTCATCTTCTTAAATCATGTCTGCTAGTATGTAATTTGATTCCCTCCAAAATATGCATAAATACAGCTCTACAAGCTACTGAAAGATAAACAAGCGAGGAGGAGTTCAGATCTTATCGAAGCCATCCATGGTTCTTAGCAGCATCTCCAATCAACCTCTCGGTGTCAGTGAAGGCGACGGCGAATTGCCGACAAGGGAGCTCGTTTTGCCTGGGCCCAATCCACCGTCTTCGTTGGCTTTCACAACTAGTGAAGTGCACCGAAAGGAAGAGAGAGGCGAGGCAAGAAGGATGAGACTGGTCTCGCTAGCAACCGTCGCCAGACAACGGAGAACGCGTCGATGACAGAGAACACGAAGAGAGAGAACACAGAGAAAATGAGAATGTGTGTGTGTGAGAGAGAGAGAGAGAGAGAGAGAGAGAGAGAGAGAGAGAGAGAGAGAGAGAGAGAGAGAGAGGCAGAGTGAGAAATGAATCAAATTAAGTGACCCTAGGGTTAAAATCGAAAAATTAAAATAAAAGGGGTCAAACCTAGCTGGGTATTAGTTGACTAGGGGGTTTAGAGAGAGTTTTAATGACTAATAGGGGGTTTTAAATTAGTTTTATTAAGGGTGGAGGTTTTGAATTAATCAAACTGAATAACGGGGTTATGAATAGTTTACTACCAAATTTATATTCCTAAATGAGAGAACACACGAAAGAGAAGTATGGAGAATTTACAATCTATTTTTCATTCACATAAGACCTCTATTTATAAGCTCTTAGATGACCATGATAAGCTAAAGTCTCATTCACATTGAATTGGACTCCTCTCAATTATCTATAAAATTTGCTCTAGATAAATATTAAACATGATAATGGACAACCACATAATTAATAATATTTACAACACTTCTCCTTGGATGTCCCCATCAATCAATGACAATTGCCTCATTAAAAACCTTACTAGTCAAAACCCTTATGGGAAAAAGACTAGCTAAGGAAAAGAGTATAGTATTCATGTGTTTCTGATAGCTATGGAGCGCGCACGACACTGTCTCATTAAAACCTTGTCAAGAAAACCTAATGAGACAAAAACCTTAAACGAGGGAAAAAGAGTACAATGTGATTACTTTGTTTGATGGCATGTTCCTCCTGATGCTGGTATATTTCTCTAATTAGTGAAAGTTGCTTTGTTAAAACCTTGCTGGAAAAACTCAATGGCCGGGAGAAAACCAAAGCAAATGAAAAAGAGTATAACTTTTGCAATATCACTGATACAATGTTGGATGCGCTTTGCCTCATTAAAACCTTGTTAAGAAAAATCCGGTGGGACAAAAACCTAGTCGAAGGAAAAAGACTACAATATGCCAAATGGCTGGATGCTCCCCTTAATGAGTTACTCCCACTGTTAATAGCAAGCTTTAATTTGACTGGTTGATAATTCATCTCAATTGTCATCTTTTGGACAATGAAGTTTGACAATGATAGTATGCAATATGCCTTCAAGAATATCGACCAGTAGGGGATAATCCATTGAATGCCTTAGAGTTTGAATACGTTGCAACGTCATTGAATTCGAATTCAATTTATTGATTTAAGTACTCAATCACTAAGGCAATTTATGTCACATTTATGATAATAAATTTGAGTACACACTTTGAGCTACAAACTCTTTAAATTCTTCAAGGATTTGTTTTACTCAACTTATGAGTTTCATGGCACTTTAATTATATCTTTTAATATGAGATTTTCATTTCTCAATTTTCCATATATCTCTTAGGAAATCGCTTGGCAATATACCTCAAACATTTCTTATATCATGTAACTTTATATGTAGTGAACACATTTTGTGGCTGCATCAATGATTGTAGAATATTAATTAAAATCTCAAGTATCATTTGAGAAACATTGTGCCATACTTAGCAACTTAAATTCGCTAATTATCAATATATAATCATTCAAGGAATAGTAGATTCTGATCATTAGGGTGGAGGAACTTCTGGCCCTCAATTTTTTAAGATCAAAGAATAGTAGATTCTGATCGTTAAGGTTAAGGAACTTTTGGCCCTCAACAAATATCATATGGATCAAGCAGCCATTCATCTGAAAACAATTATGCATGGCAAACAGCTTACCCGTGGGAGGCATATATAATATATAAACATAAACAGTCCATATTATGATAATTGCAATATTTTGTTGTACGATGAATACTAAAGTATAAGAAATATACATATGTACGGGATCTGCAATTGATCTACGTAAAGCAATAAAAAATATCATGATAAATATAAATTGAAAAACACAAATCTATTTATCCCAAAATCAATGGTCAAAGTCATCTTTGTGCAATCTATAACTGAATAAAGAGTATTCATATTGAAACACCCATATTTCTTTTTAGTCAAATGATTAATAGAATAGTATATATATAACAGTAGCACCATGGATGACCAAAGTAAAGAACACCAATAGATAAAGAGTAATGCTGTTTGGACCAAATTAATTGACCAAATGGGATGGACCAAGTGAGGTGTCACTTGGGGAGGTGGTCCTTATCTCCATATCTCCCCAAGTGACACCTCACTTGGTCTCTCTTATTTGGTCAGTTAATTTGGTCCAAATAGCATTACCCATAGATAAAGGGCAACATTTATGCATCAAGATCACTTTGTGGGTGATATAGAAAATGGCACATATATATAAGGTTGTAGTAAATGAATCAATGAATTGTCATAAAGCATATATATCATGAAAAATCAATGATAAAAGTGAAAGAAAAATCAACGATATGTCAGATGAATTAAACACCCAAACAGCTGAGTGGCATATGCACCCAATAAGTATAATCAGCAAGTATTCAATATAAACATATATGCCAATTTAACAGAATAAAGAAATCAAGCATATGTGGAATTTGGCGGAGTTGAATTTGGGATGGTGGTACATCAGATATCTTTGCCGACCAATGCCCAGCCGAATAAACAATATCACCATCAAGACTATTGTGAGTTTGCATCAAATATAAATAAACACAACAGTTTAATTAATTTAAATCCAACCTTTCACGCCCATATTTGGTTTTGAGCCGAGCTCACATTGTCGGGCCCAGAGTCAAATAGAATCCCAGTTCTATTAGAGAAAAGCCATGTAGCTGAGCCTAAGTCTATGCAGAACGCGAAGATCTAGAAGAGTTCAAGTCAATTTCGCCAAGTTCTCCTTGGTGGATTAGGAAACCAAATTAGGCAGGTAGAGGAGAAGGCTTGGGCGTGAAGGAAAAGCAAGCTAAAAGTCTAGTTCAAATAGGAAAAGGATTTCATAAAATATAGGGAGGTGATCACTATATAAGGAGGCACCAAGCATGAAGAAAACTCTCTCACCAATTCACAATCAACACACAATTTTCAACACAACTTCAGAATTCTCAAGATCTCAAGCATCTCGATTTTTCAAGCTTTTAGGCTCTTAATTTTGTTTTTAGCTCTGCTAGGGTTTATTTTCCTTAGTATCAATCTTGTTTAAGGTTTTACTCCTTGATTTTCATGTTTTCTTACCTGAGATTTATTGTTAGAACTACTATTGTTACTCGCTTTCCAGATAATCAAATTACTCATACTTTCTTCATAAAAGTTCATTACTTTTTTGTTCATCCAATCACTCAAGAAACAATTCTTCGCATTTACGAGTTTGATAATACAATCACAGAAACCTACAATTAGAAGTCCTTCAGAATTAAGGCAAGAAGAACTTAGGTGAATTTCTTGTTCCTTTTTCGCCGAGTAATTGTTTGGTTAGAAGTTAGGTTCCAGCGCAAAACACACAAACACACATATATTCTACAAATGGCTCTCGGGCGAAGGCAATGGCATGCTCGCAAACACATTCAAAGGACTTCAGTGTTCTTTTCAAGGATTTCGGCAATCTCTGCCGTGATTTTTTAGGGTAACACCAACATATGAATAAAATTAAACCCTATTATCAAGAGTATTGGACATTAGCAACTAGGGACTATCGTGCTGATAATGTGTTATAAAATAAAGGAAAAGATACAGAGCACACACGAGAGAGAAGTAGGCAGAATTCAGAGTCTATTTCTCATTCACATAAGGCCTATATTTATAGGCTCTTGGATAACCATGGATAAACCTTTAAGGTCTCATTGACATTGAATTGGACTCATCTTAATTATTTATACAATTTGCTCTAGATAAATATAGGAGATAAATATTAAACATGATAATGGACAACCACATAATTAACAGCAAAATTCTACAATGACTGCAATCATACAATTAATGTCGTCAAGAATGTGGTAACTCAGGATCAAGTTTGTGGTAACTTACCACATTCTTGAGTGTTTACTCAAGAACTGGTAACTCGAGATCAAGTTTGTGATAACTTACCACATTCTTGATCGCTAGTTAGTACATTCTTGAGCATTTATATATTCAAGAACTGGTAACTTGAGATCAAGTTTGTGATAACTTACCACATTCTTGATCGCTAGTTACCACATTCTTGAGCGTTTATTCAAGAATTGGTAACTCTTCAAAAAAAGCTTATCTAGATGAGTTACCACTTATTGATATTTCGCTCAAGTTATTGGTAACTCCGGATCAAATTTTGGGTAACTCCAGATCAAGTTTTGGGTAACTTCTTGATAGAACAAAAAAATATTTATCCACTCCCAATTATTCCTAAATTTCCTCTACCTTCTTTTTCCCCTTCTTCCCTATTCCTTTCCCCAACTTTAACCCAGGCCTGACCTTGAGGCTAGGCAGGCTGGGCAACCGCCTAGAGCCCAGCCAAGTTCAGGGACTCCTACTGCAATTAATTTGGACCTCTTATTCCATTGTAAAATTGGATCCATTGACTTAAAAAAAAAAAAAAAGGTCTTTTATCATTTATTCATTTTTAAATTTATTATAAACTAAAAACTAATTTAATTAAATATTCTTTTTTGTTAGATATTGGATTAGAATCTTTTATTCTAGAAGAGTAGACAAAACGACCTTTTCATCATCTATTCCTCTTCGTCTATGTCACTCTCACACTCTTGCTTCTCTTCTTTTTTTAGGTCGAATCACAGTACTCTTGCTTCTCATTCTTTCAAATTTTTACTTTTCTTTAAGTTTCAACCCTTTAAAGAAAGCTGAGGATATTGAAAAGAAAGTCAATATAATAGGTAAAATCCTAATTCTCAACTTTTTTATTTTCAATGTTGTAATAGATTTTTAAATTGAACCTTCAAACTCTAATTTCTCTTATGAATTTATGATAAATTGCACAAGAAACAAAGTTCATGATAACAATTGAAGAGGAAATCAAGGAGATTGAAGAGAAAGCTAAGAAGAGGTAAAACCTTTTTTTTTTTTTTTTTTTTTTTTCAATTGGACTGAGAATTTAATGTTCAAATTTATGACTCCATGTTTTACATGATCAGTAAGATTGCATAAATAATGTATAGAGTTGCATATTGTAACACCCCAAAGTCTTTTGATTTTTGGTTATAGGTGGTGTTACTGATTTCATTTGGAGTATATATATATCTAATGCTTATTTTCTTGCTTTGACAAACATGAAATTGATTCATATGGTCATAGTAAAAAAATATTGCTTTCGTTATGCACTTATTATATTTATTAGGGAAAATTTTAGCTAAAGGACTCAAATTATACTCCATGTCTCTATTCAAGACATAAATTTCACTTTGTGTCAATTGAAAACTGAAACTTTCATTTTGTGTCAATTAAGGACCCTTTTTGTTTTTTTGTTTTTTTTTTTTGTTTTTTCAATTTCTATCTCAACTTTGGCCCGACGTTGGACCTATCAAACCTCCACCAAATTCAACAGACTTATACTAGGTTTAAAGCTATGAATTTCTTCTTTACAACCATAAAAGATTACTCAAATCAGACATCTACAACTCTAGATAATCGGCCACAAAGTAGGGTACCCGAAACTGTCCAATCGGACCTCTTGGAAAATATCCAGGAAATTTGACAGTTTCGGGTACCCTAGTTTGGGGCCGATTATTTGGAGTTGTAGAGGTCCGATTTGAGTGATCTTTATATGGTTGTAAAGAGGAGATGCATATCTTTAAACCCAGTATAATTTTTCTGAATTTGGTGGAGGTTTAATGGGTCTAACGTCAAACCAAAGTTGAGATAAAAACTGAAAAAAAAGAGTCCTTAATTGACACAAAATGGAAGTTTCAGTCCTCAGTTGACACAAAGTGAAATTCATGTCCTGAATAGAGATATGGGGTATAGTTGGAGTCCTTTAGCTAAAATTTTCCCTATTTATTAACCATGTGTCATACTTGCTTTAAATTTCCATGTTTGGTTTAATATTCATACTTGCACAAATTACCTTGTGAGAAACAATTGAGTTGTTTGAGTATGTTAATAGGTGCTCTCGGATCACATGTGCATGACACTTGTGTGTATATGCATGTGATTTCTACACTTAGACTAGGATTAGAATACCAAAAGGTAACCAAAGGGATATCAAGGATCAAAGGGTTTGGCTTTGAAACCCTAAGCATTAACTGGCCTATCAAACAAAGGCTAAAAAAAACTAGGTTACTCGATCAAGTGGAAGATAAGTTAAACCACACATATTGTAATCATGTTCATAAGAGGTTGAGTGTATCTTCAGCAATTTGAAAATAAGAAAAGAAATCTAATAATGAGATTTAATTAAGTGAATTGGAACAAGGCAATGCCTTGGATTGGCTAAGTGAGTTGTTAAGCCTAGTCCAATAGGTTAAATCAATTACTTAAAGCTTGAGGGATTGTTCAGCTAACCAAATCCCTCTTGAAACACTAAAAGGCCAGACGTACACAAGCCTTGAGAAACAACATTTCTCACGTAAATCAGAAACTAAAGAGGTGACTCTTCACTTTCCCTCCAACGGCTACAACACAGCCATTATAAATCAACCTCGATCTATTCAGACAAGACCTTCCCACATTCAATTCATTTTCTAACAAGGGAAAAAGAGAAGAGAAGGGGGGAAGAAAGAGAAAGAGAGAATCAAGAAAGATCCAAGAAGAAAAGGCGCAACCTCCACTGCTCTTCAAGGAGACCTTGGTAAGAACCCTCAAACTCTTTTATAATTCTTTAGGATTTCGACTTCTAAGTACTAAGTATGATTAGAATGGCTAAGGATATTGGCATTCCAAGAAAATCCAGAGACTTCATATTTTCATTCTTGTTTGGCAAATTTCTAAGTTAAAACCTTGTTGTCTTATTCTTGAATTTTTGTACTGTTCTAGAAGGAATTTGGTTTTGATATTCTGCGTTTAGAAACTAGACATTTCAAGCTTTCTTCTAACCAAGAATCACCTGATTTCAACATGTTATGAATTTATGGTGATTTTTGCAAAGTGATCAAAGAAGCTGTCAGTTTTTTGCATGTTTTCAATTTGAAAAGCTGTAGATTTTGATGCACGAATTCAGTTGTACTTAGAGTTTAAATCTGAAAATTTTACAGTAGTTTGTAATGGTGATTTCAAAGCTTTTCTAATTAGTTTCACTCAATTTGATTCGGTATACATGAAAATCACATTTTTGACCACATGAACAGTTTTCTGCACATTTTCGGTTTTTGGTGTGAGTTTTGTCTCTTCGAAAACCCTATTTGTACAACTCCAAATGACTTGAAAATTTTTATGCAAGTGTATTAAGATGTTAGTTAACTATCTGTGAAAAACCTCATTCAAATAATTAAAAATTTTCCAAAAATAGGAGAGCAGGTGCTGCTCTGTTGAGGTTTTGAATTGGCTGTTTTGATGTGAGGATGATTTTGCAACTCTTAATCTTTTTGGCTGGTAGAACTAGTTTAGATAGGTCACAATACCCCCCTAAGGATGCCCTAGAGGCATAAGGGAACCTATCTCCACTCAAAACAAGATTTGGGATCAAATCTCACTTTTCAAAACAAAAGCTTGGAATTTTACCTCGATCTGTGCAGTACCTCTTTTATTTTTATGACTTTTGTTTTGGTTTAACCATTGGAAACCATCTTGTTACATGATTTATGACTTGTCTAAGGTCAAATTTTGATTATTTATGAATTTGGGAATTTGGATGTCACTTAACTGAGCCATTAAGCCACTTAACCCTAGGAAACCCTAGGTTTGAGTTTGTGTATTTGAATTCTGATTTCTATGAACTTTGGAACTAGGAATCAACTTGCTTGGAGTGCAGCAAGGAGCAAGATCTACATTCGAGGTAGGGGGAGCTATGTATATGTGTTTGTGTATGGTAGATCAATATGATTTCTTATACTGAATGTGTTGTGAATGTCTTGTTATCAATTGTCTTACACTAGAATAATCAAACTACTAGGACAAAGAAATTCAATACTGCCAATTTTATTGATTTACTACTAGAATGATAATTAGTTGAATAAACTTAGTTTTGTATAAAAGGAATCTAACATGTGAGGACATGTTGATGACTTCAACTTACTTTAAACACTATATAAAACAAGAACTAGTGTTGCTCTTGACTAGGATACACTTAGGTTGAATTGAGTGTGAGCTTGCAGCCTTTCCTTATGCATGAACCCAAGACTAATAATCAAGTTAGATGCTTCTAGTTGATAAATTGATACTTTGCATAATTGGATTAGTTGTTTACAGAAAATAAAATGAGGTAAGACTTGGTTTCATTGCTAGCCTTAGACTTTGTGTTGAACCCAAAATTTCTCAAAGAGAAATTTAGTCAACAATAATAAGATTATCACACAAACGTCTGACATGGAACGGATCGCACGGCTGAACTTTCCTTATTATCTCGTCGAAACTTTAACTCCTTGTCGATTGGGTGGATTTCCTGCAAAAAACTATCTGATGCTAAAGTCAGAGAAAAGAAATTCTCTAATTGGTAAAGAATGATTTTTCACATACCTTTCATCAACGATTTCCATGGGTTTTATAGAGACTTTCCTCATTAATTCTCGGATTTTGTCCGTTATTCTTGTCTTTTAAAGATCGTGGGATTAATGAGAGGAAATCATGAGATTTATCCCATTAATGTCTCACGTTAATGGGAGACATGGGTTTTGTCCGTTATTTCTCACGTTTTCCTCCCCATAATGCTCAATTAATTATCGTCATTATAATTATAATAAACATGAAGATAATGAATCTTAATCAATTTATACCTATAGATTGATGATTAAGAAATTGTAATTAAAATTATAATTAACACGTCACCTTTTTTACTGGGTCTCCAATATTTGTAGCAAATAGGAAATCGCCACGTGTCATGGTGATTTTTTGCTCCAACACTTAGTATACCTTTAGAATTAATATAACTTGTTAGGCAGGAAACTAAGGAAAACTGAATTGGAAATGGCATGGGAGTGAACAACCATTTCACTCTGCAATTGGTCTAAAAATAATACATCTATCTGCCATTGTGTTATTGTTGTTTTAACTACAAGTCTTCAATTCTTTAATTAAATAGTATGCCTATATAACTTCTGCAATGAACTAATCATGCATATTGTAAACTGTCATCCTTTAAATGATATGCATATTGAAACATGGTTCATTATGGGGCTGAATTACCTATTTAGGTATGAGCCATTGCATTTACATTAGCATTCATATTATTGAATCTAGAATGTGAACTTTAATTTGTTTTGAGTGTTTGGACTTCCTAATTAGAGATGAAGAGATAAAATAAATCTTTATTCAGGGTTCAATCCTCTAAATGTATGCATACGAGTTACTCTAAAAGGTTATGTGGTTTAAGAATGTGCTAGAGGGAAGGAATATGGTATTTGCTTCAATGAAAAAACATCTCACTATTTGGACCTACTGTTTTAAGTAGAATATAGGGATAGTGGTAATGAAAATTACAAATTAGGGAATAAGTGCACTGTTTTATCTTTGATCTTTGACAGGTAAGCTTTGAATGGAGTAAAGGTACGCTTTGCATTGTACTTACTATTTAGCATGCATTTGCATTTCATAAATGAAAATATGGTTATTTGAAAGAAATGTTGGAGTATGTAAAAATTGTTAGTTTGACCTGAGACTAAGGAATGACCTCCTTGGATGGTTTATGCTTATATCTTGTGCTTAGAACTTCAAACTAAGTTGTTGTGCTATCTTGTCATTAGCTCCACTTACTATGACTTTGTTTTGAATATACTGGTATTGCTTGAATGCTTATTACTTACTGTAATATTGGTTATTTAACTACTCAAAGAGAATGATGGATACTATATGCTCATTGTGTCTAATGGTTTGGCTATTTTGGCAAATTTGTTTTATAAACCCTAATTTGATATTCTAATACTTTGAAATGCTTGTTTTTTACTTGGACTAGTTGAGTGTGTGATCAATGGTATTGGCGATGCTCACCCTTACACAGTTTTGTTAGTGCAGGAACACTTAGAAAAGAAATTAACAATGGTTAGCTTGGTTAACACACTACTACAATAATATAAATAGACGACACTATCTACACAACGGTTGTTTTAAAACTGTTGTGTAGTTTTAAAACATAACATTTTTTTTAAAAAACCGTTGTATTTATGCATGAAATACAGTGATTTTTTGTGAGATAGATTTTATGAACTTGCCTAAACAACACTTATTAGTCGTGGCCGTTGTGTATGCGAAAGAAAATGAAAAAAACTGGTGCTACAGTATTTTAATTAATCCTCTCGATCTGTGTCCTCCTCTATCACTCACTCTCAAACTCTCTCACCCCTGGATATGCTCTTTCTCTCTCCCTCTCAAACCCTCTCAATCTGCTTTTTTTTTTTTTTTTT
>QANW01003660.1:361772-388507 GCA_003254865.1 Dryas drummondii
TCTCTCTCTTCTCTCTCTCTCTCTCTCTCTCACTCTCTATCAAACTTTCTCTTCTATTCTCCTCACTCTCTCTATCTCTCTCACACCCTCCCTCGATCGACCTCGCCCTCGCCCTCTGACCTCACCCTTGCCCTCGACCTCGCCCTCGCCCTCTTTTCTTTCTCAGTCTCGATCATCCTCACCATCGAAACCCAAAAGCTGCCTCTCACCTTGCCCTATAGTTTAATGGGTATAAGCAAAACAAATTCCAGTTACAGGTAATCTCTCTCATTCTGCTTTTTCTCTTTGATTACACTTATGGTGATCAATGGTCAGTGAGGGTTTTGTAGTCTCATAACCTGGGTCCGTTTGCCCACCATTTTTGATCTATGCTTGGATCTTCTGTTCTTTCTGGTTTTCTCTTAGATCCAGTGATGAACCAGGGTCAAGAGCGTCGTTAAATACTCATTCATCTCTTTCTCTCTATGTCTCTCTATTTCGTTTACTGATTCAAGGTTAGGTTATTATTATTATTATTTTTTTTTTGAGTTTCAGCATCTTTTATTCTTTAGATGTTTTTTTATTTTCGTTTTCTAGGGCTTTTGATTTTCATTTTTAGGGCTAAGTTGTGATTTTTTTTGTTTATTTCTGAAATTGGAGAGGAGAGGCTATATGGCGAATAGAGTGGACCATGAGTACGACTATCTGTTCAAGATCGTGCTGATCAGAGACTCTGGTGTGGGCAAATCGAACTCTATAGACAAGTTTGATTTTTGGGTTTTGATTAATTTTCTTGTGTTTAATCTTAGTGTGGAAGCTGATCGGGGAGTTTTGAATATCTCTATCTTGTTTGCATTTTGATGTACGGTGTTTGGTTGGTGAGTTTTGAATATCTCTGTCTCTGTGTCTCAAACTTGCACTCAGATCAAGCCCATCTTTTTTATCTGTTTTTTTGAGCTTAGAGATGCTCATTTGGGCTATCAGATTTGCTTGTATTCGAAGAACAGATAACAAAGAAGATAACCCATCTCAGCATTTGAGTATCTCGTTTTCTCTCCTTTGTGTAAATTGCATTTTATTGGGCTTGTTTACTGGGCATTTTTCTTCAGCAATGTAAGATTAGGAGATCTGTGTGTTCATGAGTGTGCTCTACTACATCTCTGCAAGTTTCTAAGGTTTTTACACATGTGCTTTGCTTTGGTATTCTAGTTTATTGTAGTTTTACTAGTCTGAATAGAAGGTGTATTGGAATTTGCAATGACTTATTCATATTTCTCTCTCTTTAACTGGTGACACAAACGAGGAGGAATTCTCTGTTCTTTTGTGAAAGGCGGTGGTGGGTTTTGGACTGAGGAGGGTTTGAAATGGTTGGAAAAGAAAACCTCAAGACTGAGGACTTGAACTTGTGCTTTGAGAAGCTTATGATGGTTGGTGGAATTGGTATTGGTTTTGGTGGTGGGAAGTGAAAATGGAAGGAAGGGTGATCACTGATTGGAAGGACATTCCCATGGAGCTCTTTCTGCAAATCCTTGCACTTATGGATGATCAGATGGTCATCGTTGCTTCTAGAGTCTGTCGTGGTTGGAGAGATGATGTTTGCTCGGGCCTTACTCGTCTATCCCCTTCATGGTAGATGTTTTTCTCTCTCTATCTCTTTTCTGCTCCTAATTTGTTTGTTTGCTTTTATTGTAGTTTGTTGCTTGTATTTGTTAATTTATAACCTATGACGTCAAGAAGTAAGCATGAATTGTTGTTGCAGTGGCATATAAATTGGCAAAAAATTGTCTTTGATGATACAAAGAAATATTAAGTCTAGTCTCACTTCTTTGAGTTGGTGAAATGGAGACTTCATGATTGAAATCTGAAAGCAGGGGTTGGAAAATGGAGGACTAGCTAGATGGTGATAAACAAATTATAATAAAATAATATGTTAAATAAAGGTTAAGAAGAACATGGTTGCAAATTGGAAGCAGCAAGAACCTCTCTCCTCTAATTTTGAAAGCAAGCCAATTCCTTTAGACAAGAGGGAAAGAACACTAACAAAGCAATCACGTCCGCAAGATCACTTTACGCATGTCTATTTTTCATCTTTCTGATCTCTCTTTCCTATCTCTTTGTTCAGCAAATAAATATTTGGTGAAAGCAACCACTTACTTACTCATCTGCAAGACTATTATCTTTTGGGTTAACTTGATCTTGTATCTACTTTTGGGCTGAATTGAACTTGTTTGCCATGTGTATGTGTAGACTTTGCAGCACCTAAGAAAACTTGCAGCATTCATTGCTATGTGGAGACATGGAGCAAGAGAAATAATTTTTTATTTGGTAGTTTAATCCCTTTCACATGTCCTCTTTTTGCTGACTTTGGATTTCCATACTTTTCCTTTGTCTTATACCAACAGTAGCTGACCTTTTTCATTATTTTGCAGGTGTCAACTAACTCAAAAGGAATTCAATACCCCCATAGTCCTCCACGTGAGACTTCAAAGAGTGAGGTTCATTTTCTTTATAATGGACATAATTTCTCCATCCATTTTTTTTTTCTTGTTGTCTTTTTTTACCCATTCTGTAATACATGCTTTTTTTTTTTTTTTTTCGACAGGGAGGGAGGGAAGAGAAGAGACCATCTTCTTGATTTATTTCTCCATGTGCCGACTACCTCTTTTTTGTTTTACTATTTTTTTTTTCACATGACTTTGTTGAAAACCTGCTCTTTCATCTTGCTGCAAGCCACTCCAAAATCAAGACTTAAGGCACAAAGAAAATGAGTCACTCCTCTTTTATCTTGATGGCTGCAATCCCTTTTTTATTTTTTTTCTTTTAGCAAATCACAAGACTAGCTTGTGTTATTTTTCTGCAGGAAAGGTGCCGAAGCAAGCCATATCTCCTTTGGAATTTAAAGTGAAAGGTCAGACCTCCATATATATATATATTCATATGTATCTATACATCCAAGAAAATCATGTGTATTCCTTAGTGGCTTTTGTTATTTGAATTGCCTTGTGATTTGGAATTGTGCCAGGTACTGATGGCAGCAGGGGATACATTTCGAGCAACTGCCTATGACTAGCTAGAGATATAGGTAAGAGGACTGGGTGTGAAATTTCTTTAGTGGAGGTTAAGAATAATAAAATTGATGGGCCATGTATGCTCTTTTAACTTTACAGGAAATTGGACATCTATCAATGTATACTTGTGAATAAAAGTTGTGCATGAAACAATTTTTCGCTAACTATAGTTTTATTTTTTTAATGGTCTTTGGGTTAATACTTTAGACTTAATAGCCAATATGTACTTGAGTGAATTTTTTGTATCTTACATTAGCTGAAAGGTTTGGGCATTGATGGATGGTTGGGATGACAAATGAATATTTTCACTTATGATGATTTGCAATAAACTGGACTGGAGATGTATAATTTTATAACTCGATATGCAAGAGAACCACTCAAAATTAACTTGTTTATCGGTAGATAAATTGATAGATTTTGCAAATATGGTTAAATGACTTCTGCAAAACTAGAACTTAGAATTTTTTATTTTTGTCTCAACATTTTTAGTTAGAACTTTTTTTAGCTTGATCTTTTAGTTTCAATCAATCTACTTTGCTTTCTTTTTTTCTTTTTAATTCTTTGCAAGTTTATTAAAACATAAGGTCAAGGAAGCCTACTTCTATCATGAAAGTTCTAAATCAGGTTCCCTAGTATTTTCATACTTCATATTATGAAAGGAAAAAGAATCCTATTGAATTTTTTTTATAGTAAATTTAAAATAATAGATGCAATTATCAGCTGGGAACTCCAAAACATACAGCATTTTCTTGTCTAAATTAGTTGTTCTCCTTCTAAATGCTACTTGAGATTCTTACATTTATTATAGTAATCATGCAGGTGTGAGTAGATCTTATCTCTAAAACATGTGAAACAAAGGAGGGGATGATGACAAAATCTTCTATAATGGGGCTTTGGAGATCACACAATGAGTTGAAGGAACAAGTACTTTTTATAGTTTTTGTAACAAGTACGTTTTATAGTTATCAAGTTACTTAATTACTTATAACCTTTGGGCTGTTAATTGGCAAGGGATGTGTGAATGGATTTGCTATCATGACTTTGTAAACTCCAATTTCAATTTAATGAATTCATGGATTTTTTTGAGTTGTCAATATTTGTGGATTTCTTTAAATGCAACAAACATGGATTTAGTGGGATTTAATTCCAATTGGATATGCAAGAAGGGAATTAATACGGTTTTAATTGGATGCAAGTAGGGATATTAAAATGTGAATCAAACAAACGACAGTTTTCAATTAAAAAAAATTGTATTAATCAAACCTAGACAATGGTTTTTTTAAAAAAATATTTGTCATACGCATATCTTAACATCACATATAAGTTAAAACAAGTTGTGGATAATATTATTACACAACGGTTTTAAGTTATAAAAGGATGTGTATATACATTAAAACAACATGTTTTAGTTAAACTTGTTGTTGGAAATTTGAATACACAACGGGTTTAGATAATCAATAGATGTGTATATGCAATTTAAACAACATTTTTTAGTAAAAACTGTTGTTGAGTATCTCATGGAACAACATTTCTACCAATTTAATACTTAATTATGCAACGATTTTTCTTAAAACTGATGTTAACAGTACTTTGGACAACTTTTATAGTAAATAAGTATTGTGAGATTACCACTAATACAATAGTTTTATATCTGTAAACGTTGTGTATTGTGTTACGAGACAACCGTTTTCGATGAAAATCATGCATTTTGGTGGACACTAGACAACAGTTTTAAATTATAACTGTTGTATGAAACCATTCAGACAATAGGTTTTAACCGTTGTCTGAATAGGCTATAGATGTCACTCGCCTAGACGATGAAATTTTGGGCAAATAGACAACGGGTAAAAACCGTTGTCTATTAACTTCATTGTAGTAGTGACATCTCAGATTCAGAGGAGTAGAGAAGTAGCTGAAGGCTTAGGTTAAGGAGCATAGAAGTGTCAACCCCACCTACATCTCACTACTCGAGTGAGGAAGATCCTAGTTTGGATGAGTGTGTAACAATCTCTTACTTTTTCTTTATTTTACCTTTATCTTGTCTGGGAAACATGGAATTAATATCATAAGGTTTAGCATGGCTCATATCTTACACTTTGATTTATTTTAACAAATTGGTTCACCACTACAATTATATAAATAGACAACAGTCAATAGACAACGGTTAGTATTTTGTCCGTTATCTTAATTTAATACACAACGGGTATTAAGAAACCGTTATATAATGGTATCATATCCAATGCTATTTGGTTGGATAGATTTTTCTAAATTATTAAAGACAATAGTTTTAGGAAAAACCGTTGTTTAGGGCAAGTTACACAAAAATTAAAAATTTACGGGTCTTTGTATTGACAAAGCGCATGCCCGCTTTAATGAAACCCTTTTGGCGCCTTAAGTCTTTTTGGGTCAAACCCTCTTGACTTCACCCACCCATCAGACAGAACACTTAGCCCCCATTTGAGAAGCATGCACTGGGACTGAAGAAGCACTCAGCGCCATTGAACACTTCATCTGCATCCTCAATCTTCACTCCAGCCCAATTCGTACACTCATCGCTCAATCTTCACTCATCACTGGGACTGAAGAAGCACTCGTCGCTCAATCTTCACTCATCGCTCAATCTTCAATACTTCTGCCATCTTTCTCCTCCTAGCTCCTTCCTTGTCGCCCATTTCTGTGCCCTAATTTCAACACTAATCGACCAAAGAAGCACTCCCGTTCATCATCTTCACCTATCACTCAGGTAAATTTGGGTTAGGGTATGAAATTTGTTAAATAAAAACAGATTTCAATATGGGTATGAAAAATTAGATTTCGAATGGGTCTTTTCCTCTTTAAATAAAAGCCCCAAATTTGGGTTAGGGTGTGCACTTCTGTTTTGTGGTTAGAAAAGCACCAAATTTCGGGGTTTTTTTCCTGCTTGGTTTTGTGCTTTGTTTAGATCTTGATAACTTGTATAATTAATTTCCTATATATGACAACATTAGTTGAAGAGGTGAATTGCTTAGTGAGCTTGGGGATTGTGAATATAGGCTGCGCACTGATTGGATTGGAAAGGTGAGTTCATCATGCTGGTTTTCATTTTATTTTTCTTGTTTGGTTTTTTTTTTTGTTTTCCCTGTTTTGTTGGTTCTGGCATGTAGTTAGGTACAGTTTAGGATTACTCACTACTTTGTTTGAGCTTGGTACTTGCATGTTGAATAACTACTTTGTTTGGTACAGTTTTATTTTTAGACTATTGTAGGGATTGTGTTGATTTCTTGATGCTATTCACATTACTTTTGTTACAAATTATAGAAAACATACTTGAATTTGATGGGAATAATAGTTAGGAGTCTGAAATTTTGTATTGAAGTGCATATATAGCTGCTGCCCCTCCAATACCCAAAAATATGTGTGTTAAAGGTACAAGATTTATGGGTTCTGGTATAGTGGTTATGTTTAGTTTGTGTTAATTTCTTTTTGTTTTGTTTCAATAGAGTCAATATTTGGTATGATTTTATAAATGATATGTTTGTTTTTGGTGAAAGATGGATAAGTCATGAATGTATGCGGATAGGAGATCAAGGGCATATGAGTTAGGGATTCAAGAATTCTTCAATTTTGCATTACAGCATGCTAGAAACCCAAACCTCATTCATTGCCCTTGCCAAAAATGTGGAAATATGAGACAATTTGGGATTGGAGTTATAAGAGATCATCTCTATTTAAATGGGGTTGATCAAAGTTACCAAACTTGGATATGGCATGGAGAAGTTTCAAGTACATTTGCGAATGTAGGTAGATGTGTGGAGTAACAAGATTCTTATTTTGTTTCCGAAACAGTGGATATGGGAGATAATGAAGAGGAAGAATGTTCAAATGATTGTAACGATTTCATTAATTCGGTTGGGGATGGCGATGAACCTTTATATCCTGGTTGTGATAAATTCACCAAGTTGGGAGCACTTGTAAGATTGTACAATTTTAAAGCAAAGCATGGATTGAGTGATGCAAGTTTCACTGACTACTTGATTGCCTTTGGGGATTTTCTTCCATCAGGTAATAACATACCCACGTCTATGTATGAGGCTAAGAAGACTTTGTGTGCATTAGGTATGGACTATGAGAAAATACATGCATGCCCTAATGACTGCATTTTGTATAGGAATGAGTATGTTGATGAGGTTAATTGCCCCAACTGTACTGTGTCAAGGTGAAAGTTAAGTAAGGATTCAACTGTTAAGGAGGGAGTGCCCGCAAAGGTACTGTTGTGGTACTTTCCAATTATCCCAAGGTTTAAAAGGATGTTTCAGTCTAGTAAAACATCTGAGAGTTTGACTTGGCATGTTCATGGAAGAGTGAATGATGGTAAGATGCGGCATCCTGCAGATTCCTCGTCTTGGAAGTTAGTGGACTATAAGTGGCCTGAATTTGCTGAAGATCCTAGAAACCTTAGACTCGCACTTGCAGCTGATGGTTTCAATCCCCATAGCTCTTTAAGTAGTAGATACAGTTGCTGGCCTGTTCTACTTGTCACTTATAACCTTCCACCATGGTTGTGTATGAAAAGAAAGTTCATGATGATGAGTCTATTAATTTCTGGTCCTAAACAACCTGGAAATGATATAGACGTTTACCTAGCACCTTTGATTGATGATTTAAAAAGGCTATGGCAGGGAGTTGTAGAAGTGTATGATGCATACAAAGGAGAGTATTTCACTTTAAAAGCTATACTTTTATGGACAATAAACGATTTTCCAGCCTATGGTAACTTATCTGGATGTGTGGTAAAAGGATATAATGCATGTCCAGTATGTGGAGAACACACAAAACCCCACAGGTTGGTTCATGGTAATAAATGCTCATACATAGGCCATCGAAGATTCTTAGCACGACATCATCCTTATCGAAAGCAAAAGGCTTCATTTAATAATTGTCAAGAATTTTCTCCACCTCCTGTGCCATTAAGTGGGGAAGAAGTATTGGCAAAGGTGGAAAGCCTAAATTTCTTACCTTTTGGGAAGAAAAAGTGGCCTCGTAACCGGGTGGAGGGTGATACAAGAGCGTGTTGGAAAAAGAAGTCAATCTTTTTTGAACTCGAATATTGGAAATCTCTTCATGTTCGGCATATTCTCGATGTTATGCACATTGAGAAAAATGTATGCGATAGTATTATCGGTACATTGTTGAACATTCCTACCAAAACAAAAGATGGGCTTGCAGCTCGTTTAGATCTCCTGGACATGGGGGTACGTACTGAATTAGCACCTATTGTTGGAGAAAAAAGAACTCATTTGCCTGCAGCTAGTTGGAATCTTTCGAGGGAAGAGAAGAGAGCCGTATGCAATTCTTTTTTGGTATGAAAGTCCCTGAGCAGTATTCTTCAAATGTTAGGAGTCTGGTATCAATGGAGGATTTAAGACTTGTTGGCCTTAAGTCACATGATTGTCATGCCTTCATGCAACAATTACTACCCGTGGCCATCCGTTCAGTTTTGGAGAAGCCTGTGAGATATGCTATAACCAGATTTTGTTTCTTCTTCAATGCTATATGTAGTAAAGTGGTGGATACTTCTATACTAGATAAGACGCAGGATGATCTAGTGGTTACAATTTGTTTGCTCGAGAAGTATTTTCCACCATCATTTTTTGATATTATGGTTCATTTAATGGTGCATCTTATTAGAGAAGTTCAGTTATGTGGACCAATTTACTTTAGGTGGATGTATCCGTTTGAACAGTATATGAAAGCGCTAAAGGGGTATGTTCGGAATTGGTATCGACCTAAGGGTTGCATTGCCGAGTGTTATATTGCTGAAGAAGCTTTGGAATTTTGCTTTGAACATCTTTCTTGTGGCAATACTGTTGGAATCCCATCAAGACACAATCAGGGATCTTCTAAGGAATGTAAGCCCTTATCTGGTGCTTCTATATATACATAGGGTTGATCGTGAGCTTTTGGACCAAGCCCATCTATTTGTATTAGAGAATACAAAGGAAGTGACACCTTATATCGCGTAAGGGAAATCTGACTTCATTTTCATGTTCATTAATTAAGTCTTTGAGTAGCACAACTGTCAATATTAATTGAGGATTCTAACATTTTTTGTAGTGAGCATATGAGCTATTTGAAGGCTACACATCCTAGGTTCAAAAAAAATGAAAAGTGGCTGCAAGATAAGCACAATCGCACTTTCATTCTTTGGTTAAAGAATCGAGTAAGTGTTAGTTTCTTAAAAGGATGAACTAAGCTATATAAGTAATTCCTAGATTGTATGTAAATGAGTGTTTATCCTTGCAGGTTAAACCTGACCTCAATTGTAAAACTAATGGCATACCAGACACGCTGAGTTGGCTAGCTGATGGGCCATGCATGGAAGTCCCGAAATTTAATGCTTATTCCATTAATGGGGTTCATTTTAATACTAAGACTCGTGATGCAGTTCGGTCTGTTCAAAACAGTGGCGTGTGTTGGGTTGGTGATACAATGCAAATTTCTAGTGCGAAAGATAAAAACCCCATAATCACAGATATGTGTTTCTATGGGATGATTCAAGAAATATGGGAACTTGACTACTTCAAGTTTAGAATTCCTATCTTTAAGTGCGATTGGGTTGAGAATACAAATGGAATTAAAATAGATGATCTAGGCTTTACTTTGGTCAATCTTAGTAGGATAGGTTTCAAGCATGATCAATTTGTTTTGGCTAGCCAAGTCAAACAAGTCTTTTACGTGGAAGACCCTGCAGATGCTGCATGGTTTGTTGTTATATCAACCCAAGATAGAAATTACAATGATTGCGATTATGATGATGAGTTGGGGGATATTATAGTGGATCATGAACCTTTTACCAGAGATCTTCCATCCATTGAGACATTGGATGACATTGTTAGTGAAAAACTGCATTAGACCTGATGGTGAGGGTATATGGATTGATCAGTAATATCAAAAGGGCATTTATCTAAGGTAACTGGTTTTTTTGTTTTGCTTGGGCCATGACTGTGTGCTTATTTTTAATGTGTGATTTCTGGTTAAGTGTTTTTCTGGTTATATAAAGCTTTTAATCCATGTATCTGATTATATAAAGCTTTTAATCCATGATTGGTAATGTTTTGCAAAATTTAGCAGAAATTACAGATACGTAAAGGTTAGTTCTATTAATCTAATTGGAAGGATATGTAGCATATCTCTATGACACTGCCATTCATGAGTTTTTACTTGGTACTGAAAATTAAATCTTTAGTAGTAAATTCTATAGGTTTCAATCATTTATTTATTTATTTTTTACAGTAATCAAAATCAGCTGAGCCCACTTCAATGGGTGCAAAGGCAGTGGCTTCCTCCAAGAAGAAGACCTCCAAATCAAAGGCAGCTGAGCCCACTTCATCTCAATCGAAGGTGACAAAGGACACTGCCACCACCGAGAGCTCAGTTAATGGAAAGAATAAGAGGGGGATGGTTACAATGCCTCGCATTGTAAAGCGAAAAATAATGAAAGTCAAAAAGGTGGTGGAGTTCAATGCAAAAGGGCAGCCACATGGGAAGGCAGCGACCGAGATGCAGTCTTACATTGGGACTTTAGCACGTACAAAGGTCCCAATTATCATAGACACTTGGAAGAAAGTGGATGATCATGTAAAGGACAAAATTTGGGAAAATGTAGAGGTAAGCAACATTTGTCCCAAATTTATATGACTAGTACATTATCATACTAAAACTTTATAAAATTACAGTTTTATTAAGATGTAAATTGTGTAACGTGTGTTTCTCTATGCAAGTAGATGGCTTTTGTGCTACCTACTGAATGTAGGAAGATGGTGTTAGCATCTGCATCATCTAAGTGGAGGGAATTCAAGTCTAGACTGACTACTAAATATGTACTCCCTTAGAAAGACCAACCTGATTTATTAATTGACCCTCCTAAAGAGTATGAATTTATTGAGAAGGTAGATTGGAAGGTCTTTGTGAACTCTAGGATTTCGGTTCAGTGGGAGGTAAGATATTAATTTGTACATAAATTTCCTACTTTATAGAAATTATGCCTATTTTTTCTTGGTTATATTGAATTCTTGTAGCCCCTCCATTTCTTTTCTGGTTGGGTAGTAATGCTTCATGAAAGAAAAAAAAAACAAATTAAAAAACATAACTTTCTTAATCTTATTGTCACCTCTAGAAGAGCAATCACCATTACATCCTCATCCTTGACTTGGTTCAAATATCACCATTATGGCTGAATTGATAAGTAATGTTATTAATATACTGTACATCATATTAGCATTCAGGCATACATAACTATATATACTGTTATTAATATATATACTATACTTTGTCAATTAATAAGTAATGCATGCAAGTGAGCTGCCAGGACTTTGAATTGGGATGACCATGCAAGTGATCCTTGGCCTGGTCTGCATGTCAGCTTTTTCTTGTGTTTTATTTCTGTAAAATTGTTGTTTTTAAACTTGTAAATAGAGTCCTCACTGTGTGGAAATATTCTATTTTGCAGCAAGTTCACAACGAACAGGTGGATAGGAAATCGAAGCATGAGTATCATCATAGACTATCGCGTAAAGGGTATGCTGGTTTGGAGGATGAACTGGTTAGTGTGAATTTTAACTGCCTTGGTTGAATATATATATATTAAGATGTTAATCAAGTTTATTAAGATGTTAATCATTTGTCTGTTTTAAAGATGAAAACAATGCCTGATGCGGAGTTTGATCGGGCAACCCTTTGGATTAAAGCACACGAAGATAAAAGTGGGAAGATCCCAAATGCAAAGGTAGCGGAGACTGCTGCTAGAATTGTAAGTAAGCTACTGATATTGTATTGATTATAATCCTACCAATGTTGGATCTGACATTGTTGGCTTCTTTTAAATTTGAAATCAACTTTATTTGTCCTTGTTTATTTATAAGGCATATATTGTTTCAGGAGGATTTGAAGAAACAGGTAGCTGATGGCACATTATCTATTTCTGGTTCCACTGATGTGCTAACAATGGCATTAGGGACCGCTGAGCACTCGGGGCGAGTTAGAGGTGTGGGAGGTTATGTAAAGCCAAGTTCTTACTTTAGGCTCCCTCCAAGAAAGAGTATAAAAGACACAATCAGAGATAGTGTCAAACAGATCATGGAAGAGGAGCGAGAGAAGATAATAGCTGAGGAACGAAAATATTGGATGGAGAAAATTCATGAAATAGAGGAAGGGAAGAATTCCAAGGCTGAGGGACCAACTCCTGAGATGTTAGCCCCTACTCCCGGTACTCCATCAACTCCTCATACTGTTGGATATGACTCTGATAAAGCAAGCGCCAATGCAGTGAAGAAGACTCTTATTCTGAACAAAGTTGAGGAGAATATTGAAGAAAATGTGGAGAAGGAAATGAAGAAGAATGTTGAACAGCAGGTGGACAAGAAAGACACGCAGAAGATCGATGTGGATGCTGATTGTGTCCACCTGGAATCTGGGCAGGACAAGAAAATTGTTTTGAAGGTATATATTTCATCCCAACTTAACCCAAAGTATTTTCCCTACAATAATCTGTATGTGAGCTAATTAATACTATATTTGTTGTGAGATGGCAGTGCACGAGAAACCACTAGCTAGCTTGTTCACATATATAATAAACCACTATAACATATATTCATTGGAGTTCACCATAATATAATCATACATACTATATAGCTAGTATGACTGTAAACTAAGTGGCTCAATCCTCTGAATTCACATACAATAATTTGACTATAAACCTTGTTTGAAAGTATTATTATAAATTTATAATAATACTTGGCCATTACCCCTCTCTGCAATATGCATTGTATTCATCAGTTCAATTTCTCCCTTGCCTAACTACAAAGCTAGCTAGCCTTAATTTTTCTCATTAAGTAACCATGAATATGACTCATAGACACTCTTTTATGATTTGACTCATAGACGACACACCTTGGCAAGCTGGCAGCTACTGCATGTACAAATTAAGTAGTCAACTAATACAACATATTGATTTTTGATGATTATAAGTACTCCATTGAGGTTTGAATGAATTGAAACCCAGCCCTACAATTAATTTTTATAATGTTATATGTGCTTTGGATGTGTGCTGGGCAGGACACGATTGTGTTGAAGAAAGCAAAAGATGAGAAGCAAGATAGGATGAAGGGAATTGTGTTGAACCTGCAAGCAATGCCTACGCCACTGCATGAAGTTGTTGTGCATGTATGCACAAAATGTAATGAATGAGGGATTAACAATCAACTTTGAAATAGAGGCGGACGTTTTTGGGGCAGCTCGTAGAACCTACATACTGTACGAAGATATTACCCAATTTGGTGGCATGGTTGAAATATCAGCCAACTGCATTGTGGTTTACATGAGGTAAAAAAAAATGAATAGGGGATTTTTACATATTAATATCCAGCAAAAAAGATGAGATTATTCAATCATGCTAGCTATTTGACTTGCTAAATATTTTTTAGGTACTTGTACAATGTGGTGAAGAGATCAAAGATGGTAAACATGGTTGGTTTCGTAGACCCTGCTCGAACTGGTGCAATAGGGTGTGGAACTGTAACGGAAAGAACGCGGTACTTGGCAGATAGGTTCGCCACGTCTTCTAACGATAAGATTTTTTTAGTCCCTTACAATTCCGGGTAAGTTATTTAATGTTAAAATATCTTTGATTGTCAATGTAAATACACATTTCCAGCCATGTAATGTATTTAAAGAGAATTTTAAATGCGTAGAAATCATTGGATGTTGACGGTTATCAATCCGGACAAGGAGATTGTCTATTTTATGGACCCAATGAGAAGGCGTCTGATCGGTGATGAATGGAGAACTGTTGTGGACAAGTAAGGCTGTAATTTTTTTCTCATCAGTTTATAATTTCACTCCATATCTTAGAAAGTGTTAAAATCATTTGGTTTTTCGATCATGCCACAGCGGGATTAAAATATTCAATGCTCAAGTGAATAGGCAAGGGCGTAAAACAATAATTTGGAAAAATATGGCGGTAGGTTGGCTTGTTTGCTTTAAACATCAAATAACAAATTGCTAAATGAACTGTATATGTGCTCATTCTAATTAATGTTTATTTGTATTTAGGGCATTCCTCAACAACCAACTGACAAGGAGTGGGTTATTTTGTTATGCGCTTTATGAAGGAAATAATTGAAGATGAGGGCTTAGCTTTTGTGAATAAGGTATGAATTAGTCAGCCAACCTGACATTATGTTGGTCATGTTTTTGGTATGAGCAGTGATATGATAATTGTCTTTTACTTGGACATTTTGAACCCTTGGTACTCTTAGGAGCTATATAATATCATGTCAAAATGACTTATAAATTGTTTAGACCTTGCTGGGCATTTATAAATGGGTATTCGAATCTTGAGAAAGAAGTTAATGTATTGTTGCAATTTATAATGCTTTAATTTGTTTTGTGGCTGAAAGCTTGGAAATGTAGTAAAGGAATAAAAGGAAACAAATTAGTTGGGGAAGTCTGTTTTGGGTGCAGATTGGGAATACTTGGTGGATTCTTTCAAAATTGTGGAAGTGGACAAGTTATATTGGCCCCTGTTTGATGATCACTTGTGTTAATATATTGGAGCTTGATTATGGATATAGGCCCCTATTTTATCTTGTAGATGCTAACTATATATATATATATGCTTGCTACTGGATGTTGAAACCTGACAGGGGCCGGGATATTCTTCTCTTGCATGCCTATGTTTTTCAATACACCTACTTAGGGGCGCGCATGTTCTTTATTTTTTTCTTTCTGCTGGACTGTTTGGATTTTTTGTTGAATTTTATTTTTAATTAGTACTCCATCTTTGCCTTGTTTCAGTGGGAACGAAGGCAAGACAATACTTATACCCAAGAAGATATCGATGAAGTATGGGCTGAATGGGCAAACTTCGTGGGCCAGTTTATGTAGACATTTCTGGTTGGATTTTTGCATGACACCTTTTTGACGTAGGCCATATGTTTAGCTAGACTAGCTTTGGGTATATATGATATATTGATTACTTTGCTAGATTAGCTTGGGATGATTGATAGGCTAGCTGCTGGATAATATTTTGATATATATATATGGCAGCAATTAGCTAGGTTGATTAATTAGATTGATGCCTAGTTTTTTGGAAAGGTATATATGGAGGGTTTTTGTTTATGGCATATATGGCTGGTTTTGTGAATGAAATTGGGTTAAGGGAGCAAGGTACATATATACAATTACTACCTTCAAATATCTTATATTATTTCGTACTTTAGAAATTTCAATCCTTTATTATTGTGAATTGGTATTTTGTAAATGTATAATTTATTAGGAATATTAATTATGAAGGGAATCAATTTGGAACAATTAATGGTTGTACCAAAACAACCTATCTCATCAATCAGATTCTGCATTATTTGTTCATAATTGCATTGTGGTCAAAGACAATTGGGAGTTTCTAAAAACAGATGTAAACAGGCACATTATACAACAGTTTTCGATCAAAAGCGTGGTCTGTGCCCTTGACTTACAATGGTTCAATATCATAAACCATTGTCTAATTCTTAAGCATACCACACAAATATTAAAAAGCCATTGTGCTAAGTGCCTTCATACAATAGTTTCTAATCCAAAATCGATGTACCAAATAAGTATATACAACGGTTATATGGTTAATATTCAATTTTATTAATGCATGAATACAACGGTTTCATATAAAACACCGTAGTTTTAAAAACCTATAGACCTGGCAATACACATATTATTCAATAGATTAAACAACGGTTTTTAACAATAAACTGTTGTTTTAATGACAATTTCATCTCGTGTTTCTACTTAAAATAGTTGCAAAACCAATTCTTTACTTAACATAACCGTTGTTTAAAATATCTATAAACATCGGTTATTAAATATAAACCGATGTTTAAATTGGCACTCAACAACGGTATTTTCCAAATCATTGATTTTAAAGGTTGTATATCAATAGATTAAACAACGG
Organism: Dryas drummondii; assembly: GCA_003254865.1. Classification (NCBI taxonomy): domain Eukaryota; kingdom Viridiplantae; phylum Streptophyta; class Magnoliopsida; order Rosales; family Rosaceae; genus Dryas; species Dryas drummondii. The sequence goes on from QANW01003660.1 coordinate 377,799, forward strand.
TTTGTAACAATAAACCGTTGTTTTAATGACAATTTCACCTCGTGTTTCTACTTAAAATAGTTGTAAAACCAATTTTTTACTTAACATAACCGTTGTTTAAAATATATATAAACATCGGTTATTAAATATAAACCGATGTTTAAATTGGCACTCAACAACGGTGTTTTCCAAATCATTGATTTTAAAGGTTGTATATCAATAGATTAAACAACGGTTTATAACAATAAACCGTTGTTTTAATGACAATTTCACCTCGTGTTTCTACCTAAAATAGTTGTAAAACCAATTCTTTACTTAACATAACCGTTGTTTAAAATATATATACACATCGGTTATGAAATATAAACCGATGTTTAAATTGGCACTCAACAACGGTATCTTCCAAATCATTGATTTTAAAGGTTGTATATACAACGGTGGGATATCTATAACCGTTGTGTAGGTGCACCTCAACAACGGATTTTATCCGTTGTCTATTGGGGTATGAATAGACATCGATCGATTAGACGACGGTAAATTAGAAACTCACACAACGGTGAAAATCCGTTGTCTGATTGCTATTTTGTAGTAGTGGTTTTCCATTTATTTAAAAAAGGTTTAATGAATTCTTTGATATGGTGCTTCACTCATCAATTTGAAAAGCAAGGGTCTAAGTTTACTTCCACAAACTAATTTTCATCTCATGTTGGTCCACAAATTAATTAAAATGCCTTAAGTTGGTCTGATCCATCAAATATGTGTCAACGTCCATCAAAAACAGATCACGTGATGTACACGTGGGTTTTTTGGAAGGCAAATAAGGGTTTTCACGCCATAATTGCATCCCTCTTTATTGTTATTTGTTCTTTTCTCTCTTCTCTCTCCTTTCTCCCCGACTCTCTTTCTCCACAACCTCTGCCTTCGATGTTTCTGAGCCGATCCAGCCAGGCGATGGCGAGCCCGACGATGAGAGAACCCTCTCTCCCGTCTCTCTTTTCCGGTTGGGTTGGTTTGCCCCAAAACCCACCACAGCAGCGCATCGGAGAAGTCAACCCGATCGGCTTCTTCACTGACTTCATCGTTTCCAGCAGCATCAAGACCTTCCACCACCCTTATCTTCTTCGTCTCGACGGGGTGAGTATGATAGGGACCTCCAATTGCCAAGCCGACACTCGACGTTCCACCACCCTTATCTTCTTCGTCACGACGTGGTGAGTATGATGGTGACCTCCAATTGCCAAGCCGACACTCGACATCGGCGAATCGACGAAGGAAATGCCATCGGCTTCCTCCTCCTTTGTTGGTGAAACCAGTGGCGATCTCGAGCCATCAAGGGTATAATCTCACTCCTCTTGCTTTTGCTTGGATTAATGAGTACGTGAATTGTTGTAGACAAAGAGGAAAGAAAGATGTGTGAGGAAAGAGATGTGCAGAGGTTGTGGAGAGAGAGAAAGAGTCGGGGAGAGATAAGTCTCAAAGATCGGACCAAAAGAATTCCCTCTGTGTTAGGATGCTTAAGCTTTCTTAAATAGCTTACCAGCCAATTGATCAGGAATCTTGCCCTGTTAGTGATCGGTATCAAACCCAGTGAATCCACTTGATCCAAGCCCCTGCATTCAACCTCTAGGTTCCCATTCTACTGAGTTTTTTTATTTGGATTTTGGTTATTTTATTTTTTAATATTTTTGTGAAAAACCTGGTATGGTTTGAAAACCCTTATTTGTCCTCCAAAAAACCCACGTGTACATCACACGATCTGTTTATGATGGATGTTGACACATATTTGATGGATCGGACCAACTTAGGGCATTTTAATTAATTCATGGACTAACATGGGACGAAAATTAGTTTATGAACTAACATGGGAAAACCGCAATAGTAAGTGGACTAATGATACATTTCGATCTATATATATATTAATTTTAAGTTGTCTCACATGGCCTGATGGCTAGTCTTGGAAACTAAGGTTCTATACAAAAATTAAAGTTGAGATATTTTTTATATAAATAAACAAAAAAATGCCAATAGGCGCATTGAAACTTTTTGTTATTCTTCAATTATGTCTCACCTTGTTGTTCATTTTAAATAACCTGTGTTATGGAGTCAATTTTGTATGAAGAAATACTAGTTTATATTATTGTTGTGCAAAGTTAATTATAGACCTGTATTGTTTTTCATATGGACTGCATGACTGGTTTTAGTTGCTTTTGGATGGCAAGCTAATTTGGAGCGCTTGAATTTGAATTAATAAGTTGGGAATTGGACCTATATCAAAGTATTTTTTGAGAGCAAAATCAGGTTTTATCCTTACTGTTGTGTGTTCATATGTGTTGTTTTTCTACAAAAATGCTTCCTAGAAAACACACATCCGGACATGAAAAACGAAAAAAAAAAACTTGAAGAATTGATTCAATCTAAAAAAGAAGCCCTTGATAAATTTGTAATTAAAGAGCCACAAGTTTCATTTAAAAATAATGAAAATGTGGTTGCAACATAGGACAAGATGAAATTAGGATTGATTTGCAAGCACTACAAGGAAATACCCCATTAGATATCAGTGGAACACTGATGTCTATTAGGTTTGCGACCGATAAGGGCAGACGTGATATCTAATGTACCCTATTTTCAATATCAGTTTTGGGCCGATGTCTATATTAAATTAGACATCCTATTTGTTAAATATCCGATATTATTAATAAATAATATATATCGAATTTTCAAGTTTCCGCTATCTAAATGAACGGATTCCGATATGTAATATACTTTCAATATCATTATTTTTTCAAGAACTGACATTAAAAGGTATATTAAATATCTGTTTGGTTCTATTTTTCGATATTATAAACTTATCAAAAGCTATATTTGGTAGGTTGTTATATCACTTTTTTTATCAAAGCGATATATACTATTTTTAACACATCGAATTTGTAACTAAAACCGATATATATGTACACATTAGATATCTGTTTGTTCGTTGTTTTAGATATTATAAGTCTCTTAAACATCATGTCTGAGTTAGAATGTGAAATAAAAATAACATTATATATCGGTGTTATTTGTTATTTCGATATATATACCTGTATAAATATCAGATTTAATACACATTAGATATCAGTGTTTAACTGATATTGTAAATGTTTTTGAATTAAAATAAAATAAAATAAAATAGGTTGTTAGATATTAATTTTTCCTGCCAATTTGTGCAATTTAAATGCTTCCATAAATTTCATCCAACATTCTCATACATTTCCAACATCCAATTTCAACCCATATTCAAGTTAACAAAAAAGAATTACAAATCCCTCTACAAGTAGGGATAACCATAATCCATATATAACCCCCTAAGCAACTTCAAAAATCTACACAAAATATAGGGCATATATGACTAGTTCTAAATTATGCACACCTATGACTAATTGATAATTATTATCCAAAACCAATACAGATTTAATATAAACAAAATTAAAAGGATTCATTTACATAGATAAAAGTTACCTAACTATACAGTAATATTCCTTAGTCCATAAAATTCTGAAGATTACTTCCACAGTTTCCATATCATGTCCTTTTATTGAGTGTAATACTTGGGGTCTCTTTCTATAGCCTAGGGAGCTCAACTTCCTCAAAAGCCTGCAATTATTAAAAGAACTCATCACATTGGCACATTATCCACATATAGTTGAAAATTGTCATAGGACCAAAGCAGCTAGCAACACTAAAAAAACTTCTAACCACAACAAATGTATAACAAACTTCTGATTGTATTTTATAACTTCTGATTGAATTCAAAAATATTATAACTGACAAGTGACAATGGTGGGATTCAAATGGACTCACAAAAGGACATATTTTCTAGAATGAAGCAGATAATTTGCAGATTTAAGGTTCAAAATACTTGACAGGACTTCAAGGGAAGAATTCTTACCCGTACTGAAGTAATTCCAAAACCCCCCACGAAATGTATGGTGACCTTCCTGCAAAGCACAAACATTTGCATGTGTAAACAAGCAGAACTTATCTAAAACAAGAGAGAGGAGAGCTTGGAACTTTCACAAAAGGAACATCAAGCATTTCAAAGTAACACTTTGACATGAAGCATTTTCATATCAGTTGGTTGCATTTTCCTGATTACTAAGATTATTTGGGTTGAAATGTGGGAACTTAGAATGAGTGCATACAAATTGAAAGCAAAAGGGTAACTCGATTTGGTCATATAGGTTGACGACAGAACATAGCAAGAATTTAAAAGTAATTAGAAATCAGGTCTTTCTGCAATCATATGCTAGTGATAGGCAACACTGTCACATCTAAATTCAGCACTAAACCCATTAGATTTAAATAACTATCCATCTTTGATTTGTTCTTCAGAAAAAATCGGCCACCAAAGCAAGGTGGCCCCACTGTTGAAACATAGCTTGACTTAATTAGAAAAGAAACTTATTTTATCTGCATATATGGTAATCCATGGAAGTGGTTCTTTTGGCTTAAACATTTAACTGAGACAGATATATTGAGAAAAAGGATGGTTACCATGTTCAGCTCGTCTTTATCAGAGACACGGCCAAATGCATGCAAAGAATGTGGTAGCTCAAGAGGTGCAATGGGATCACACGAATCTCCTTTTGGAGCCCTCATCCTCATGAGAATGTGCCAGCTATATTAAGATGAATAAGGTAAAAAAATTCAGAATTTGCATTTATTTAAAAAATAAAAAAACAATGGTGAAACTTGCAAGAAGATGAATAAATGATCTAAAAGACAAGGGAAATGAATAAATTAGTCAGGAATGAACTAGTACTCCAAAACTGCATCATCGGGAGAAAGGTAAATCTATGATATACAAAAAATAAAACACCTAGGAGATGATTTAAAATGATGAGATCTGAGTCATCTAGGCAGCAGTACTGTGAATCTACGATGCTTGGAATTTACAATAACTAAAATGTAAAAACAAATAATGTTGGCTGTAATACCTGTCTATTTTCATTTCCTTGGCTTTCTTTACTTGATCCAAAAATGACTCCATAGCATGACGACCTGTCTTGGGATTCTTCTTCCCCTGCATTAGCAAACAACATGTCATTCATGCACAAATCAGGTGATCAATGGCTGCACTACTTACATTACCCATGACAATTATATAATTATTATCAAAACAATTAAACTTGAATCAAGTTCAAACATGGCAGCACTACTTAAGCCTTGCTGGCAGATATTGTGTCTTGAATCAAGAAATGGAGAAACTTTTTGGTAAGATGAACATCTACTTGTAAGAAAAATATGAGATTTTAGAGACTAATACAAAGGATTAAGAAGAAAATTATGTGTACAAGAAGGATAGTAGGATATGCCACTTTCAGAGAGTGTATTAACAAGTTGAATTCCAAAGATAGTTATAATCTTTTGTATACAATATATTAGAAAATTGCTCTTCAATCTAAATGATATATGAAGACAAGAAAAACACAAAGATAAGAAATACCCACACACACAGAAGTTACTTGACTCAAACTGTGCAAATCTGATTTGCCCCACTTCACAATACAGAAAGACATGAAATACAAGTACAAGTCTCAACAAGAGATGAGCGCAATCATATTGCTAACTACTAACCGCCTGCGTATTAACAAAACATATTGTGGTGTGCATACATGAAAGCTCAACCAGTCATACAAAAGATTATATAGGCAATTCTAGAACATGAAGCTATTGGGACAGAAAATTCCCTACCCAGCCAAATGCAAATGGGAGATTGTTTCCAGTTCCCAAGGGTACCGTTGCTATTGGTGGTGAGTGAGATAATTTGAGATCAGAAACAACTCCAAGAAGCCAGCCAGCAGTTCCATCACCACCTGCAACCTAGAGGGCTTGGTACATGTCAGAAGGAATAAAGAGTGAAAAAAAAACTCACAGCATTAGTGTTGATTATAATTTGACTCACAATTATTCTCAATTTCTCTTGAATAGTTTTAGCGAATTTGTCCCCACTGCACTGGAGCTTTTCAAGATTGGCATAGATTCGGACTAGCACCTTATCGGGTGCCTCTTCCCCCAAATCAAAAACCTAAAAATTAGCTAGTTCGAGGTCAGGCTCATAAAAATAGGTGCTAAAATGCAAGTGCTAAAGTAATAATCAATAAAAAATTGTAACATTGATCTGACCATAGAGAAAAAAGGCAGTGAACATATGCAAAGAGCTAGTAAATTAATAAATAAGAGATGTTGGGCAGGAAACATATATACCCTTTTAACCCTTGCAGGTGTAGCAGTATGAGAAACAACAATCTAGCTTTTCCCAACCAAGAGGTTCAGGACAGCCCCATTGCATGAAAATACCACCCAAACCACAGAAGCCCAAACCTGAGATCTCAAACCTGCCGCCCAAATGCATATCCAAAGAATCAGAAACAATTACCATATGTACATTATGTTAATTGTACATATGTACATTATGTTAATTGTACATGTTGATGCTCAAAAATGGTAAAGCAGTCAACGTCGAGTCGAACCACGTAGGCACGTTGACCCACCACTGAGTGGATGACACGTCGAAGTGAGGCAGGAACGGGTAGCTGGGTCCGACTGGTGAGTAATGAGAGAGAATGGTATCCAAAGCACCCTGCGCAAGTACACAAAAGTGAGCGGGAAGGGCACCGGTGTGGTGCCGGCCAAAGCTCCTCCAACGCTCAAGTTAGTGTTCAGAGAGATCTGAGAGCAGAGTGAGTGAATAGTATAATAATGATTGAATCCGATTTGTGACAAGAATGTACCTTTTTATAGCACATTTGGAAGAGTGTCAACCAATCCGGTCATGAATGACACGTGTCCCTTGTGATGACTCGCACTGTAGGAGTGCCACATGTCACCGGTCTCGAGGATCCGAGTGAGTTGACACGGGTCGGGGGCCCAAGAGGCTTGAGCTTGGGAGGCCGGAGCCTAAGAGGCCGGGGCCCAGGGGGCCGGAGTCTATGAGGCCGGAGCCTAGGAGGTCGTGGCTTAGGAGCCCAGGAAGGGCTTAGTCTTTTGGGCCTGGGCCCAAACAGCATGATGTTAAACCTTGTGTGACTTGTCGTTATGCGCAGATGATTAGTCATATGAACAGAAGTCCCCCAAGTTTCCGAGCAAAAGATACTTCTTGGTTGGGAACTTTGTACACAAAGAAGTCCGAGCAGAACGCCAAGTGTCCACATAATTGTTCCTGCTTAAGATACTTTTCGGAAGTCCCCCAAGTTCCTTAGCAAGAAAAGCTGTACTATAGGTAAGCTTGGGGGGTTACATATGAAAGATAGCTTTTTTTTTTTTTTTGAATTTCTGATCACCCTGTATTCCGAGCAGTAGACGCTTCGCGAAATCCCAGCAAATTCTGTCTGATTGAATGGTGGGATGTCGCCCTCTATAAACGAGAATTTAAACGGTAGAGCCTAAATATAAAGATTGCACACCCACAACTCCCTTTTTTTTTTTTTGATTGTGTGACTAATTTAGGAGAGAGAGAGAGAGAGCCACCCCCCTTGTTTTTTAAAGTAAAACCAATATAGGGGCTGGCTGATTTGGGAACAGCAGTGAAGCAGAGGGCTCAGGTCGGGGGAAGGGAGAGCCCGGGTCTGCTCTTGTCGCAGGCGTTGGCTGTGCGCGGGGCGGAAGGGCTGGGCTCGGGTCGGAGCTTTTGTGGGGGCTCATCTCTGTGCTGGTGAGGTGCGGCTGAGATCGGGTCGGAGGCGCAGGTGCGCGGGGCGGATCGCAGCGGGCTCGGGTCTGTGCTGGTGAAGTGCTCGGGTGGGGTAGCTCGGAGGCGTGAATCTGCTCGGGTCAGAACAGGGGCTCGGGCCGGAGCTGCTCGAGTGAGAACAGGGGGTCGGGTCTGTCTGGTGCTGCGCGGAGGCCCCGGGTCGGGCCGGAGCTTCTGGCTGTGTGGTGGTGCGCGGAGGGGCTGCTCGGGTTGCGCAGGGGGGGCTGCCTTTGCGGTGGTGCGTGGGTCTGCTGGGCTGGGCTGTTGGGCTGACCTGCTGCGCGGTGGTGCGCGGGTCGGCTCGTTGGGCGCGGGCTCGGGCAACAGCGGTTGGGGCTGAAGGGGTGCTGCATGGTGGTGCTGCGCGGGTGGTGCGCGAGGGCAGCAGCGCGGAGGCGCAGGGCTGGTGGTGTGCGGGGCAGCAGAGTGGGTTGAGCGGGTCGAAAAATTGGAGGTTGTTCCGAGCACGTTGAAATTCTTCTTAGCCTTTTAAATTGTCAATTTTGCCTTGGAAAATTGAGAACTGTGAGAAATTGTAATTGTGCAACCCAATGCGGACCTTTGAATTGTGATTTGTGAATTGTGAAAATTGTGAGTAGGGGCAGGTGGAGGTGCAGGTGGGTATGAACCTTGCCGAGCACTGGGTAGGCCACACGCCTTCATTTTTGGACTTTGTAAATTATTGGGTGTTGTGTTTTTGGCCAAGTACATAGGAAGCAAGATAAGCGGGTCGGAACCTGTCTGGGTTGTGGAAGCCGCGAAATACAGGTAAAGCTTGGGTTTGTATCGCTCTTCCCCTTGAATTGATTTTTTGAATATTGGCTTTGATAAATGGTTGGTGGTTGAGCATGTGAAAAGGGATAGGGTGAATGTTGTAAATTTCACATATGAGGGGTGGGAAACCAGTAGCGATCTTGATATGTTGTTAGTTTCTAGGATTTATTATATTGGCTATTTTCCTTGTCAAAACAATTGTATTTATTTGTATTTAATCACTCACAAGCTCTAGGCTAGATTAAGGACAAGTTCAGCTGTATTGAAGAAGCCAAGAATGAACAAAGACACAAGTTATACTGCACTTCATTCATTTCATGAAAATCACAGTTTTTTTGTCTATTTGACTAGTCATTCACTGATCATAAAGAACACTATTTTTCACGTACAGTGGCTGTTACTTAAGTCACAGTCACAACAGTAGGTCCATTTCGGGTTTTATTTTTTAAGCCCATTTCATTGAAAGCCCATGTTCTGTTTTTTACTAAACATGCATGTGCATTGCACATGGCTTGGTTCCCCTACTGTAGCAATCAGATCTGATTGCATCTTTGCCATTCACGCCACACACCTTCACACATCAGCACTATTCATCATCTTCCCCATTTCTGATTTTTGCAAAATAAAGCAAAATTCCTTTTTACAGCTCCTCATTCCTATCCTTGGTAATACTAGGATACCCCTCTAGGACAAAGAGAATATGCCCCTCATTCGTCTCTTGTGGACAGCCATTGATTGGCTTCCACGTGGCTTGGGCAAACATGAAAGTGGCGTGGGTGTGTACGGGTATATGGTGCATTCCTTTCAGATCTTTTCTGGTGTGTGAATGAGCATTTTTTAGCGTGCATTTTTGGGGTTTCACGTCTGGGTATTTTGGAGCTTAAGTGCTCATCTTTAACATTTTCAGAAAATGGTCTTTTAATTCTTGAAAAATCAAAAAGATTTTCTGAACTTGTTTTTGTTTAATCTAAAATTCTAAATGGGTTTGAGTGCTTAAATCTTTTCATATATTCTTCAAACACCTTCATTTTAGATTTTAGTTGAAGGATTCAATATCAACCTTTTCACGCCTATAGCTTGAGAAAGTTGATCTTTGTTTTTGAATCCTACATTGGCATATCATGTTAATGCATTGTTGAATCTACTGGGCTTGGTGCGAATTGGTGTCATGGGTTGATGAGCTTGGAGTAGAGCTGCCTTCTTCATGAATGACCGATTGCCTTTCTTATGGAAGTTGAACAAAGGGGTAAGAAAGCTGTCACTTAGTCTAGGACTTAGTGATTGAGCTTGTGTGTTGTGTGCTCCCTTTGTATTGAACTTCTCATTTAGTGGATTGCCTGGTCAGCTGGATAGACCCCCAGTTTTTACCCTTTGTGGTTTTTCTGGGTGAACATATTGTGTGCATCTGTCTTTCTTATTTTTGTTATTATGTTTACTGACTCACTCAACTTTTAAACACAAATCTGTACTGTAGCTATATGCTTGAAATTGATATATGCCTTATATAATTATCTAGCTAATCACACACCACTGTAGTTGTGGATAACACTAGGATGCCTACTGTGATGGGTCTTCTGAGTGTATAGGATGTCACTTGATCCTTGGTGTGTTTGATTTGTGTTGTTCACAGAAGTGATTTTTGGTTTTTAGAAGTCAATCTGGAGTTTCATATTTTTGTTACTGAACCGTCTGAGTTGTGTTTGTTTGACTAGTTCGTGAGTGATCACATAAACCAAAAAATTGGGGTCCGATCACTGAAAGTGAAATTAATCAAGTTTATTAAGTGAACAGATCACCTAAATTAAACTTTCAATTGGTATCAGAGCGCTACTCTAAAAGCAAATAGAGAGATTCTAGGGTGTTGTTTGTTTTCTAGGTGTGTCTAGATGGAAAGAGATCGCGTTGCAAGATCTTGCAACTCTACTCCATTCTTTGATGGCAGCAACTACGCTGCTTGGAGAGAAAAATTTGAAATTTTTCTTGATGCCTATGACGAGTTGGCATATGAGTATCTCACTGTTGAGTGGATTCCTCCCACACGAACTGTTGATGGGATTGAAACTCCTAAGCCTAGGTCCGAATGGTCTTTTGCCGAAGTCACGGCCTCTAGCTCCAACAAGAAGGCTAGAAATGCTATTGTCACTGCACTGTCTTCCTCACAATTTGCACACATACAACATTGTGTCACGGCTAGGCAAGCTTGGAACAAACTTAGGGTTGTTCATGA
>QANW01003660.1:394792-431178 GCA_003254865.1 Dryas drummondii
TTTTTGAATCCTACATTGGCATATCATGTTCATGCATTGTTGAATCTACTGGGCTTGGTGCGAATTGGTGTCATGGGTTGATGAGCTTGGAGTGGAGCTGCCTTCTTCATGAATGACCGATTGCCTTGCTTATGGAAGTTGCACAAAGGGGTAAGAAAGCTGCCACTTAGTCTAGGACTTAGTGATTGAGCTTGTGTGCTGTGTGCTCCCTTTGTATTGAACTTCTCATTTAGTGGATTGCCTGGTCAGCTGGATAGACCCCCAGTTTTTACCCTTTGTGGTTTTTCTGGGTGAACATATTGTGTGCATCTGTCTTTCTTATTTGTGTTGTTATGTTTACTGACTCACTCAACTTTTAAACACAAATCTGTACTGTAGCTATATGCTTGAAATTGATATATGCCTTATATAATTATCTAGCTAATCCACACCACTGTAGTTGTGGATAACACTGGGATGCCTACTGTGATGGGTCCTCTGAGTGTATAGGATGTCACTTGATCCTTGGTGTGTTTGATTTGTGTTGTTCACAGAAGTGATTTTTGGTTTTTAGAAGTCAATCTGGAGTTTCATATTTTTGTTACTGAACCGTCTGAGTTGTGTTTGTTTGACTAGTTCGTGAGTGATCACATAAACCAAAAAATTGGGGTCCGATCACTGAAAGTGAAATTAATCAAGTTTATTAAGTGAACAGATCACCTAAATTAAACTTTCATATGTCCATGGTGTTGTCTTGGTATTCCGAGCACTTCCCATCTTTTTTTCTTTTTTTTGGATGGGCAGGTGGGGTGGGGTCGGACATTCCAATGTCCATGGTGTTGTCTTGGTATTCCGAGCACTTCCCATCTTTTTTTCTTTTTTTTGGATGGGCAGGTGGGGTGGGGTCGGACATTCCATGGTTTCCTCAAACGATTCGTTAAGGGAGGGCAATTCCATGGATGATGGAGAGTCTGACCACGCGTCTACAAGTGAGGGGACACCGACAAGGCCAAGTGTGCCCCGACCCCGAATGGGGTATGGAAACATGGGGGTGGGCAAGTGGTCGGGCAGAACAATGCTATGCAGGCTGAGCTACTGCAGGTCAGGAATGAGGCAGACCAGGCTAGGCAAGAGTTGGAGCAGTGCGGGCCGGAGCTGAGCCAAGCCAAGCAGGAGTTGGACAACGAGTACAACAGCGGCTATGCAATGGGTTTTGACGATTGCAAATTAGAGCTCGAGGGGATGTGCCCTGATTTTGACTGGGACCGCGTGTGTGGTCAGCTAGGGGGCTAGCAGTAATGATGGGCATGCCACCGTCCCAAAGGGAGGTACCCAGGGGGAAGAGCCCGAGGATGGAGCATCCACAGGTGGAGAGCATGACATGGGAGAGGATACCAAATAAATGTTCGAAGCAAACATGGCCCGGGGGCAGGGGTGGACGGACCATCGCCCTATTTTTGTTTGAGTTATATGGTCGGGTCGGATGTAGCCCGTACCAAATTACAAACTCTTTCGATTATGAAGTTTGTACTTTATGATATTTGGATGATTTAGAGGCTGTCCAACCCGTTTATGGGGTAGGATGCCCTTCCCTTTAATACATGGTATTGTGGGATTTTCTTGAATGCATGGTACTTAGTTTCTCTTGAATGCATGATATTTATTTTCCTTTGAATGCATGGTACTTAGGTTCCCTTGAATGCATTCTCCATACCCGCGCCTTGAATGCATGGTACTTAACTTCTCTTGAATGCATGGTACGGATATGGGTAGGGTCGGATGTCTGATGGCCCGGGGGTCCATACAAACAATTAACACTTTTAAATGAAAATGAAGAAAAATGTGTCCATGGTAGGACTCTCATTTACTAAAGCGATAACATAGATGAACTTGATAAAATGTGTCTACTTGTAAAAGTAGCGGAGGTGCTCGGCGCGCCAAGGGTGGCCGAGTTCCTTGCCGGTTGTGGCGCGGAGCCTGTATGTGCCTGGACGGACGACCTCAATGATTTTGTAGGGCATCTGGGGTAGAGCAGTTGTTGGAGACACAAACAGCCATAGAGGGTTTGACCTCTTTTTTCCTCTTGACTGAAGTCATATAGCAGGACCTGGCTGATACCTGATTGCCTTTGACTACCCCCGTTCCACATAAAGTCGGGAACTTGATCAAAAGCAAGTGAGTGGAGATCATAACCCTCAATTGGTTAAGAGCCGGTCGTCCCAGGATGACGTTGTAAGCTGTGGGGCAGTCGACCACCAAAAACTGAGTGGTTGTGGTAGCGGACGAAGGATACCTCCCGAGGGTGAGGGGGAGGTAGATCCCACCAAGAGGGGTGACCATGTCGCCCGAAAAGCTGAGCAAAGGAGCGACCGACCGGTCAAGCCTCTCCTGGTCGATTCTAAGAGCGGTGAAGGTTGGAGCGAAGAGGATGTTGACGGAGCTACCACAGTCGACAAGGATCTGAGCCACATCAAAATTAGCTATGGTGGCTTCGATGACCAAGGGGTCATCGTGTGAGAAGATCAAATCACGTTCCTCTTCCTCAGAAAAGGAAATGGGCGACCACCCGAGCTGAGGAGTCTTTTTGCCACGGTGGAAGTCTACAGCCATAACGCCGGAGCATTGCTGAGCACTTCGGGCGTATTCCTTCCTAGCCCTGTTGGAGTTGCCAGCGAGGGTCGGGTCCCCACAGATGGTATTGACCCGCCCCCGTCGTTGTCCTTCGGTCTTGGCCTTTTCGGTGGCCTCCTTGTCTATAAAACCATCCAACTTTCCTTCTTGTACCAAAGTTTCTATTGCCTCCTTAAAGGCTCTGCATGCCTCGATGTCATGGTCATGGTCATTATGACAAAGGCAAAAGAAGTTCTTGTTGGCCCGGTACCGTGTTTGTGGTGGGCGGGGTGGGAGCTTGGGAAGTATGTCCTTGATCTGAGGATACAATTCTGTATAAGTAACAGTGAGAATTGTATAGACTTTGAACCTGGAGACGTAGGATGTCTGATAAGTTTTTTCCCTTCGTTGTCCTCCACCTCTACCATCACCAAGTTGTTTCTTGGTGAACTTATTGAACTTTTTCCCGAACCCCCCATACTGGTTACCCGACTAGGGCTTGGGCTGGGGTGGCACTATGATGGCCTGGTCGGTACTTGGGCGATCCATGGTCGGCGGCTTCTTTCCATATGTTTTGAATTCAGCTGTAGCATAGGCAATGACCTCTTGCATGAGTTCTTTGTAGGTGCGCGGATTGCGGCGGTTGAGTTCGAAAAAGAAGTCCCCCTCTAGGAGACCACCCTTGAAAGCGGCGAAGGCTACCTTCTCATCACAGTCGCGACACCGAGATCGCTCCAGCTGAAATCGAGTAATGGATTCCCGGAGGGATTCCCTGCTGCCTTGTCGGACTCGAGTCAGGTCATCCGTGGTGTAGATTCTATCGGTCTAGATGATATACTGGCCTAGGAAGAGCTCTCGGAGCTCGTTGAAACAATCAACCGAGCCCGGAGGAAGTTGGTAGAACCAGTCTCTTGCACTGCCAGAGAGGGTGGAAGGGAAGATTCGACACTTCGTAATGTCATCAGCACCTTTAGATTCCAGAGCAGATCGGAAACTCATGAGGTGGTCATATGGGTCTTCCTTCCCTGTGTATGGAGTGATTTTGGGAGGTCGGACGTCGCCAACCGGAGGAGTGGATAGGATGCGAGCTGTGAAAGGTCCAGGCAGCTCCCTTGTTTCTAGGGCTGCCCATCGGTCGGATCGAATCGGTAAATGGCCTTGCCGATTCGATTTCCGAAAATTTCGGTAATTCAGTTTTGACGCCGATTTCCGAATCGATTTTTTCGAATTTCGGCATCTTTCGGATCCTTCGATTTTCGGCATTTTTCGGTATTAATCACAAAATACAATCAGTACACAATCCACAAAATACAATCAGTATACAATCAGTACACAATCAGTTCTAAATCTACACAAGTAGTCAAGTACACAACAAAAAAACCATTAATCAAAACAAGATTTACCTACAGCTACAAATTGGCGACTGAGTTGGGTGAGGACCGTGAGGTAGATCGAGAGTTAGAGAGATGAGAGATGGAAGAGTGAGAGTCTGAGAAAGGCAGAAAGAGAGAAAGAGAGAGGGAGCCGCCGACATCTCTGGCTTCGATCCGCCGCCGTGGTTGATCGGATGGAGAATCCGAGAGCACCATCGTGCTCAGGATGTCGAGAGGAAGAAGACTTGGGTGGTGGGAAGCCTCGACGCCGCCGGGAAGAGAAGTCAACGCCGGCGACAGTGCCATCGGGTTCTGGGTTTTCGGCTGGATTCTGGGCAATCAACGGGCATGCGAAGAGAGAGGAGGGAGAGAGGAAGATTTTGGGACTGGTCTCGTCGCCATCGACCGCCGGACGAGAGAGTTCTCGTCGGAGAAGGTGATCGGCACACGGAGAGGGAAGAGAAAGGAGAAGAAAAAAAATGAAAAGAAAAACTAAGTGAAGAAGAGAGAGAGTCACCGGGGGGGATATGGGTGAGTGGGCGCAAAAAAATAGAAAGGAAAAAAAAATGAAAAAAAAGAATGGAAAGAAAGAAAAATNAATCCACGAAATATTTAACGTTTGCCAACATGATTCATTCCGTCAAAATGTCAATAACAACCGTCAAATTTAAGGGCAAAATGGTGAATTCATATCCTAATTCTATTCCATTAAAATGTCAATAACTACTATCAAATTAAATGATAAAATGGTGAATTCATATCTAAATTAGGTCTATAAATGCACAAAACCCTTCCCCCCGCCATTTTCTCCCCTCCCTGCCTATACCAGAACATTTCCCTCCAATAATAGGCAGAACATTTCCCTCCAATAATTAAATATTAGTTTTTGTGGGTTATATCTATGAGATCAGGTACCTAATATATCCTTGCTGCTGCCCACATCTTCGTCCACATCAGGTACCCCATTCTTGACCCCAAACAGAAACATGTCTTCGTCTACATCTTCAACGCAAAGATGGATTGGTGAAAGATTCTGTGACTGTGGGAGGCTTGCCCGAACAACCACTAGCTGGACTGATCTTAAGCCAGGAAGAAGATTCGAGGCATGCCAACTCGGGAAGGTAAGATAGATGCATGGGTGTTTATTTGTGTATTTTTTTTTTCTTGTCATTTTCGGGTCATTGGTTTTGTGGATTTAAAATCCATCATTTTGCAGCGAAATGGAGGATGTGATCTCTGGAATTGGTTGGACCCTCCTATGTGTGCACGTTCTAGGCAGGTTATTCCCGGATTGCTTAGAAGGATTGGAGGATTGGAAGAGACCATCAAAAAACAGAGGACAAAAGAGAAGGCGTTGCTGCTCTGTTTGGGGCTGAGTTGGGTTTTCTTTATATTGACCATGATGATGATGATGTAATTTAAATGGGAGGAACGTGGGTGTAGTGGGAATGACTTTTGGGTGATCTGTGTTTGGAAGTTTATGTACTTGTTAGCTTAAGTTTTTTGGTTTTCGGGTATGCTCTGTTTTGGACCTTTGCCATGGCTTTTGGGTGTTTGTTGGTATAAAGGACTTGCTTTGTACGAATGGCATTTCGGTCAACCTGTGTAGAAATGGCATTCTTTGTAATGGTAGAAACGGCTTTGTTTTACTTTGTAATGCTAGAAGTTGAAGTAGCATTTTAGGCTTTGCCTCATTTATGCATTCCAAACCCTTTAGTCAAAGTGTACGCCAAAATGCATCAAAATTTGGCAACCAAACTGGTTACAAGACAGACAAATAAAATGCATTCCAATTTGCAAATAAAATGCATTCCAATTTGCATAAAACCTGCATTCCAATTTGCATAATTTGGCAACCAAACTGCATTCCAATTTGCATAAAACCTGCCAACCCAAAAATTGTCCAGAAATGTACAAAAGAACCACATTTTTACAAAACACAGAGCTTAAATACCTTGGTCAATCAAAACACAACAAGAAGCAAAAAAATCTAGTAACCCTATTTCTACTCCAACGGTTGCCTTAGCTCTGCCTTAGCATCAACTCCCACTTTTTCCTCTTCCTCTGGTCACATTGCTTGCCTTAGCTCTGCCTCTGCCTCTGCCTCTGCCTCTGCCTCTGCCTCTCCTTGCTGCAGTTGAATTTGAAGGCTCAGTGGTTACTACACCTCTCCCACTCCCTCCTCCTATTACCATACCTCTAGCTCTACCTCTGGTCACCTTCCTTATTACCTGTCCATCACATTGAATTAATGATACTGGTTGAGTCCCAACACAATAACATAACAAGAACATCACATAAAGGATTTGCATTGTACCATGTTTGCACTTCGAGTAACTGAGGTTGGTGCATCTTGTTGAGTTTGAACTTCAGGGGATGTCATACTCCTTTCACCTTGCACATTCTGCCAAACCAGAATTATGACTCAAATACAAATGAAATAAGTGTATGAAAATTCAGCATGTATAAAGAGAAGCATAAATACCTGATTGCCTACGACCCTTGTACAAGTTTTTACATTGTGGCCCTCAGCTCCACACTTGCTGCATCTGATAGTTACCCAATGTCTTCTCAATACTTGAGGTGGGGCCACTTCTAATGGATTGGGGTTTGGGATAGGGTTTGCAGCTGGAACTTCACCTGGGCCATCTGTCCTTTTTTTCTTGGGCCTACCAGGCTGCTTAAGGCATTTTGGTGGTAGAATTTTATCATCATCACCTGTTTCCCACATATCCATTGAAGCCATTGGAAAAATCATGGGGTCATATGCCTTGAGGTAAGCATCTTTCTTGTAACAACCATGAACATAATCAAGCACATCTTCCTCTCTCATCAATACACATGCAATAGCATGTACACAAGGTATCCCACTCAACTCCCACCTCCTGTAGCTGCAAGTCCATTGACTGATATCAACACTGAACTGATAGCCCCCAATATGCTCCACCTCATATATGGCTGGCCCTGCCATTCTTACTATCAGCACACCTGTTTCTAGCTTTCTCTTCTCCACTATCTTCAAGATCCTAGACCCAACTGAATGATGCCAGCTCCTGCAGGCAGCCCTTCTATTGGCCATTCTCAGCATCAACCACATTCGAATCCTCTCTAGCATGGTTAGGATAGGCTTGTCCCTAGCATCAAGGATGGCAGAGTTGAAACTCTCACATAGATTGTTCAATAGTATATCACATTTGGAATGTGTCCCAAAGTGTGACCTTGACCAATTTTTTGCAGGCTTCTCACTCAACCACCCCCAGGCTGCATTATCAACAATCCTCATTTTGTCCATCTCTTGTTTCCACCATGGAATACAAGTAGACCTTGCTGCTGCCCATAACAGGTTCTTCAATTGGAGGCCAGGGTATTTGAGTTTGAAATTATTATGCAAGTGCCTCACACACATCCTATGTTCTGCACTTGGCATTAACCTCTCTATGGCAGGCACTAATCCCTTCTGTTTGTCGCTGATTATTACATAACCATGACCATTCTCAATGTTGATGTCTTTCATCAGAAGCTCCAAAAACCACTCCCATGAGTTCTTGTTTTCAATCTCCACTATAGCATATGCAACTGGAAACAATCCATTGTTTGGATCAACCCCCACTGCAGTGAGAATCTGTCCTGGGTAAGGCCCTTTGGTGTGACATCCATCAACCCCAATGACAGGCCTACACCCTTGTAAAAAGCCTTCTCTACATGCATCCAAACAAATATACATTCTATGGAAAAGCACTTTGTCACCTTCTCTGTTTGTACTAATCTTGACAGTGCTACCTCTGTTTGTTCTCAGCAACTCATTTGCATAATCTCTTAGCCTAGCATATTGAGTATTATAGTGGCCTTCATTTAGGATATCAGCCTTCCTCTTGGCCTTGTAAACTTGAGTCTTTGTTACATTTATGTTGAATTGTTGTCTCACCTCACTCTGGAAACCAGCCAGAGACCAACCAGGATTGTTCCTCAACTTAGCAGCAAACCTGTCTGCAAGCCAGGTTGAATTGGCTTGCTTCACATTCCCCTTCCTGTTGCACATATGTTGCAGCCTTAGTTTCTTTATGGCCCATGTGGATGAACTTGAAGATAGAGGGTTGGCCCGTACTAGGAAAGGACATTTTGTGGTCCCAATACAAATTGCATTCAATCTAACCTTGTCATTCTTCACAAACTTTAATTGCCTGCCTTCTCTAATTCCACATTCTTTTATGAACTCCATGCATTCATCTTTAGTGGCAAACTGCTTACCTAACTCCAAAACAGGATTGTTCATATCAGTGGCCCTATTGAATTGCTTGAACTTTGGCACTTTCTTTTTTTTCTTCCTTCGAGAGCATTCAGCTTCACCATCAGAAGAATCCTCACTTAAGCTTTCTAGCTCATCTGATTTGTCACCATCATCTGAAATCTCCCCAGCATCATTGGTAGCAGCCACAGGGTCAACCTCAGGATCTACATTAGTCTCATATGCCCTATCATCCTCATTATCACTGTATTCATAATCACTGTCTACAAATTCATCATCTTCAGCAGCTTCACCAACTTCAGAAGCTTCACCAACTTCAGCAGCTTCACCACCTTCACCAATTCCACCATCTTCACCAACTTCATCATCTTCACCATCTTCACCATCTTCACCATCTTCATCATCTTCACCATCTTCACCATCTTCACCAGCTGTGAAACCATACTCATTATAGTCTGTGTAATCATTTGGATGAACATTCCTTGATTGACTGTTTACCTCATCACCACCACTACCAGAAACCACATTGTTCAGTAAAGCTTGATCATCGACATCATCTATAGTCAACTGATACTCTGGTCCCTCCAAAGATGGCCATACGTGTGAAGCCTGACTCTCAACTTGGGTACAAATAGGGCCCTCATAATATAACAGTCCAAGTTGGTTAGGAGGAACATCACTAACCAATGAGAGAACCTGTGCATCAGACCTAACATACACTAAACCATTTGGCCCACTAGTTCCAGGAACCCTATAGTATATACTAAGTTTTTTGGGCTCAACTTTTTCCATGTTCACATCATACCCAAGTTGCTTGCCCATTTTCATGAGGTCCAATAGGGATAAAAGGTCTCTTGAGAGATCATCAACCCAGCACACAGTGCCCCCCTTGTAAACCCCTTTTGTAAATGTACCCCCATACTAAATTTGTAGAGTAATCCCATCAGGATCCCCTACACACAATGAAAAAATTCATATTCCTCACAAACCATACCATCCTAGAAAAATTGACACAATTGACACAATTGGCAGCCCCATTAACTAGAAAAATTGACCATCACAAACCATCCTATTAAACTATATACAGTCACACCACAAAAAGAAAAAAACAAAGGACATTTAGGACAAACCACCTACACCAGTACCAGCCTTCAATGTTCACCGACCACTGTACTAAGCAATAACACTTAAAAAAACAAACCCAACACAGTATAAAATTCAAGATTCCCATCCATCCAGCAGACTAAAGAGAACAAAACAGAGAAAAGGTTATTTGGGACCACATCGAATAGAAAAAGGACAACAGAAAAAGGAAAACCCTAAAAGTGGCAGACATATGCATTTTACAAGCTGCCAAATCGAACACACAGGGACCACACCCACACTTTTTCCTAGCTACCAAACAAACAAAGAACAATAAACAACAGCTACGAAACATCCAAAGCATAACAAGACCAATTTGCGCACTTACCGTACGTGGGATGCTCCCCAGATGTCCGAAATTCAATAACCATCTCCAGAAATCCCAACGATCTCAAATGCAACACGAATTCACCAAGGTTCCAACCAGATCTCGCGAACAAATCCAAAAAAAACCCACAAAACCGTTGGCCTGCTATCTGTTCTCGAAGAGTCCACAACCCACATACGCCAATTGACCCCATTTGACCATATTTGACTTATTAAGCATATGAATTCACCATTTTGCCCCTAAATTTGACGGCTGTTATTGACATTTTGACGGAATGGACCATGTTGGCAAATGTTAAATATTTCGTGGACTAAGTTGGCCAAAAAAAAAAAGGGTGAACCAAAGTGAGACTTTGGAACAAATTCGTGGACTAAATTGGTAATTCCCTCTTTGAACTATATACTATCAAACTATAGTAACTACTAAGTACTAATTAGTTTATAACTTTATAACTTTATATATAACTATATATTTATACATAAACAATGTTAGGTATATATAACATTATAGAGTAATTAATAAATAATAATAGACTTAGTATATAGAGTTTATTGTTTAGAAATTAAAATTGTATGCTTAATTGGGTTTTAAGTTTTAATTTTTAAATTTTAATTATAGTGTATAGGATATTTAATAGAGTTTAGTGTATTTAACTTTTAAGTTTTTAAGTTTAGGATATAAGGTAAAGTGTATAGACTATAGAGAATATAATATATAAGGTAAAGTGTCTAAAACTATACGTTATAACTAAAAGTCTAAAACTATATACTAATTAATAATTTTATTATATAGGGTATAAGTATAACTAAAATTATATATTAAAATATTATTATATAAGTAGTTTATACTTAATACTATATACTATATAGAGTTATAAATTATATACTATATAAAGTTACTAAAGTTATATAAACTATATGGTATTATAAACTATATACTATATAAACTATAAACTATAAACTATATAAACTATATACTAAGCATATTAATGTAATAATAATACATATAAATATATATAACCATATACTAACCATATTAAATTATTAATGTAATAATATTACATATATAACTAAATTTCAGAAATTGTTTCAGATTTTTCGGTATATATTTCGATTTTTTCGGTAATAATCGATTCGGTTGCTTTCGGTCATAATTTTCGGTAATCGGTCGGTTTACCAACTTTTTTCGGTTTTTACCAAAACCAAACCAACTTTTTCGGTAATTTTTTGGTTTCGGATTTTCGATTTTCGGCTTGTTAAAATCGATTTACCAAACCAAAAAATTTCGATCGGTAATCGGTCGGTTCGGTAAATACCAAACCAATGGGCAACCCTACTTGTTTCTAAAGATGGGTGCCCACCCCGACTTCCCCCCTCCACTCTTCTCAAGCGCTCACTGATGTCCATGAGAAGTCGTTGGAGCTGGTCTAGTGGAAGAGAGCCGCTGTTACCGGAGTCAGCGACTTGTTCACTTGTGAAAGTGTCATCTTCTGCGCAGCGCCCAGCCGAGAAGACCTGATCTTCTCCCCGTCGTCGCTTGGGACGAGGAGCCTGCTCTTCCTCCAAGTCTTGGGGACGTGGGTTGGATTCGCCCCGGTTCGTCCACTGCTCCTCTCGCCAGGAGCAGTTGTCGTCAAGCAGATGACGACAGTCCCGATAAATGTGGAACTCTTCAGAGCGGGTAGGATGCTCGCCAGATCGAGCCCGGCTGACCGGGTGGACAAGTCTCTTTTGGAAACCTGGGGGTGGGCGGCTACCTTCTCCTGCGTCCAGCTGACGCGAAACATTTTGGTCCCTTCGGGGGGGGTTATTCCTCTCACCACTCCGGAGAGTGGTGTGTTCGTCCCTGTCGTGGGGTTCCTCCTCTCACCACTCCGGGGAGTGGTATGCTCTTCCCTGTCGCGGAGGAGTCGCTCATACAGCTGTGTTGTACCCTTTTGGAGGTCGAGCTGTTCCTGGGTTCGTTGGAGCTGAGCCTCCAATCGTTGGATGTATGTCTCCTGATCAGATTCGGCAGTCTTCTTGCCTCGCTTGTCACCCAGCGGGGTGTTATCGACTTGGTCGAGGATAGGGCCTCCGTCAGACATTGTGGGGCTCGGAAGCTATGAAGATAGGAAGCTCGGAAGCTAGGAAGCTCGGAAGCTCGGGAGCTCGGAAGCTCGGAAGGTTTTTGCACCTCAACTGAGGGTAGAGAATTCAATGGGGAAAAGTTGTAACTTTCCCATAGACGGCGCCAAACTGTTGATGCTCAAAAATGGTAAAGCAGTTAACGTCGAGTCGAACCACGTAGGCACGTTGACCCACCACTGAGTGGATGACACGTCGAAGTGGGGCAGGAACGGGTAGCTGGGTCCGACTGGTGAGTAATGAGAGAGAATGGTATCCAAAGCACCCTGCGCAAGTACACAAAAGTGAGCGGGAAGGGCACCGGTGTGGTGCCGGCCAAAGCTCCTCCGACGCTCAAGTCAGTGTTCAGAGAGATCTGAGAGCAGAGTGAGTGAATAGTATAATAATGATTGAATCTGATTTGTGACAAGAATGTACCTTTTTATAGTACGTTTGGAAGAGTGTCAACCAATCCGGTGATGACACGTGTCCCTTGTGATGACTCACACTGTAGGAGCGCCACATGTCACCAGTCTCGAGGATCCGAGTGAGTTGACACGGGTCGGGGGCCCAAGAGGCTTGAGCTTGGGAGGCCGGAGCCTAAGAGGCCGGGGCCCAGGGGGCCGGAGTCTATGAGGCCGGAGCCTAGGAGGTCGTGGCTTAGGAGCCCAGGAAGGGCTTAGTCTTTTGGGCTTGGGCCCAAACAGTATGATGTTAAGCCTTGTGTGACTTGTCGTTATGCGCAGATGATTAGTCATATGAACAGTACATATGTATAAACATACATATATTTGTATTTAATAAGTAGATATGTACTTTTAAACAAAATTTATTTACATATGAAAAATATAAATAAAGTGCGTATGCAATAAACGAAGATTACAGATAATCTAATCCCTTCTGAAAGTATCAGTATCTGATACATCCACTTAGACTCTAAAACTATTCTATGAACCCAAAAATAAAACTAAAAAAGAAATTACCAACCACATCATACCAAAGACCAAAGTACTTCCAAACACGAATTTGAAGTCAATCAGACCCACCCTTTTCCTCTAGTATCTTAATCTACCCCACAAACTCATTATTTACTTCACCCCACATTGATCAACCAAGTCCCCCCCCCCCGATTCCTTGTATGCCTTACCTTGATTCGTCTATCATTTTAACGAAGTCAAACAAGCCTCGTGTAGAATAGTCATCATATTGAAAGAACAAAAAACACTTGAGCACTAACTTTCTTCTTCTTTCCTCCATTCTATTCAGCTACCAATATATCATACCCTCACAAACAACCACATTCGTAAAACGTACAACAAAAGCAACACAAACCCAAATATATACAAATGTATATATATATTCAATATGTTTAAAAAAAAAAAACAAATTAAGTAAATGCAGAAATTTCAAAAACCCTAAAAATCGTGCTGGCGAGAGGAAGCTCAGAGAGAGTGTGAGAGACAGAGAGAAGAAGAACAACTTACTTTGGGTTTCCGCTTTAGAGAAAGAGAGGGAGAGAGCGGGAACCGAAACTCAGCAAAAAATATTTGGAGGCAGAGCGGAAAAAGAAGGGGGGAGGAGTCCCTGAGTTCCTGTGAAATGATAAGAAATGATAAGCCACACGAAATCAAACTCATGCGCCATATACCAAAATCAAACTCACCATTTTCGGTTTTTTTTTTTTCTGTATTTTTTATTCTTTTTTAATTTGGCTGTAGCTTAAACAAAATTGGAGGATTATAATTAAAGAAAAGCAAAAAATTAATAGGGCATAAAATTTCTTCAATTTACCCGCTGCTCACTAACCTTGTGCAATCAATCCATCAATTTCTGAGATTTTCAAAACCCTAACCTGACCTTCCTTGTCGCGCGCGCTCTCTCTTTCTCTCTCTCTCCCTCCCGCGCGCTCTCTCTTTCTCTTTCGCTGGCTCGGACTTGAAGATGCAGCATCGGCGGTCTTGGCAGATGAAGCGAAGGCGAGCGACGCAAGGGGGAGCAGACCGCACACCGCACACCGCACAACTAACGTCCATGGCTATTCTTCTCTCTCTCTCCATTTGTCTATGTCGATCTCTGTCTCTGCGATTGGATTCGAAGGTTGAAGAGAACGAGGGCGGTGAGTGTGGTCTCGATCAGTGAGGGTGTGTGAGAGAGAGAGCTTGGGGTGAGTAAAGTTTGAGAGTGTTTCTGTTTGTGTTTGAGAGAGGAGGGTATCGGGTTCAAGTATTGGGAAATTAGTCCAAAAATTTAAGTAATGGTCTTCAAATTTTTATTTTATTTTTTTTAGCTGAAACAAAGATATCAGTAAGGATTTAGATATCGGTTTTTACAGAATAATAACTTATACCGAAAAATTAGATCTCAGATTAAAAATTTGGCGATATATAAATGTGTTTAGAGATCAGTTTTAAAAAACTAAAATTCTAATTGATATAAAAAACTTCTACAATATCAATTTTGTTAAAACTGATATCTATGTAGTGATATCTAATGGGGTATTTCCTTGTAGTGAAGATGATAATGATTTAATGAATGAGTAACCAATTAATCATGTTGAAGAATTGGATGATCGAAAACTAAGTCATCCCATCCAATTAGATATTTATGATCCAAGAACTTGGGAAGGTCTTGATTCAAAATGAAGATATCAATTATTGGAAAATGGTCCAATAAGAGATCTGTCAATTTAAACGGGTCCTAAAGATGAATTCTTTAGACATTTATCTATAATGTTTTTGATCACTAATTTTTTAGCAAAGGTTGGCCAAAAGTGAATTTTGGTCCGTTTAGGTGTAAGTGCGAGGCAATCCACTATTGGGCAAAATGAATTCTATAGACATTTTTCTTCAATGTTTCACACTCGGTATTTACCAAACAGAGAGAAAGATGATCGAGAATGGCTAGTGTATTCAAAACATTTGGATAAGCTATTTTGTTTTTGTTGCAAATTGTTTAATAAGAGCCAAAGATTGAATCCACTAGCCAATAAAGGATATTGAAATTGGAAGAATCTTAGTGCTAGACTTAAAGAACATGAAAAAAGTTGTGAACACATGATTAACACGACCACTTGGATTGAGTTGCATATAAGGTTGAAAAAAAATGAAACAATTGATAAGTATGCTCAAGAGCTTATGAATAAAGAGAAAAAAATATTTGAAGTATGTATTCTTAAGAATAGTTTCCGCTGTAAAATTTCTTACTAAACAAAACTTGGCATTTCGTGGAACAAATGAAAGGATTTATCAAGATAACAATGGAAACTTTTTTAGCTTAATTGAAAGTTATGTGAAGTTTAAGTTATTCATTAAAGAACATGTGCAAGGCATTAAAAATAATGACACTCATGTTCATTTTCTTAGTCATAAGATCAAATGAATTGATTGGCATGCTAGCATATAAAATCAAAACTACAATCATTCAAAAAAATAAAAAGAGCAAAGTATTTTTGTGTTATTCTTTATTGTACCCCTGATGTAAACCACCAAGAACAAATGTCTTTGATATTCAGATGTGTGGATGTTTCTATGAGTCCAATAAGAATAGAAGAATTTTTTGTAGTCGATGATACAACCGGACAAGGATGTTTTGAAGAATTAGAACATATGCTAAAAAGTCTTGTAAGGACCATTATTTTGTATTGGCATTATTTTGTTGACACAAACATGCCTAAGTCTGTATTGGTATAACTTATATCATCTTCGTGATCCTTGTCATGACGAAAGCTTCATCAGAACATTCAAATACAGTCCTATAACGGTAAGTGACTTAATTGCCTAGACTCTTAGGTGGCTAGACATTCCGTGTATATCATGCATTTACTCGTTTTGAATTTAATGTCAGTCGCTTACATTGCGTGCGCACACATGTGCATTTAGGAAACCTTGTGTGTCTTAATTTACGTGACAAAATAATTAATTTTGATTTAAATTAAAATGAGAAATTATTATAAAATTAATTTATTTTATATCAAAACATTTCTACGCAATACGCCGAAATCATTGAAGTCGCAAAAGTCGCGAAACATGCAGTGTACAACGCACGAGCCTTAAATGACTTGACTTTCAGCACCGAGCGCTCCGTGATTCTAATGAGTGCTTGACAAAGTTTGTTATAAGCAAACCCGAGAGCTCCTCATTTCTTCATCCTTCAGCTTTTTAGTTTCTGAAAACCAAAGCTCTCGGCCTTCTCTTGCATATTATGGTAAGAGCTTAACAATGATCACTTGATTGCTTACCTCTATGCATATATCTTATCTTAGGATTGATTAGATGATTCATAAACTCTTGTCCTTGATTATATCATCTATATCATAAACTTTTCTTAGAAAATCCATCCTTACAGAGAATATTATTTAAATGTCATATCTCGTTCATCTTATGCATTCAATCTATTCTAGGTCAGTACGTAGTTGAGGGTTTCTGCGTTACTATGACTTGTGTTAAATACTTGATGGATTGATTGTTTAGATTAAACAAATTAGTTATGAACATGTATTGATCGTAATCCATAGATTTACCTAAGTTGGTTAATCTTGTTTAATAATTTGATTCTTGCATCTTAACTTGATCATAAACTTGTGAGCATACTTGCTCTTGATCGTAGGTGGTTTAGTAGAACCCGAAAACAAATATTGAGAACTCTAGATTGTATATTTGTGTTTTCTTTGCAAGTACAACTTAATTGTGACAAAAATCGGGTTTAACCTATTCACCCCCCTCTAGGTATATTATTGTTATGTACTTGGAATTTCAAGTCTTGATCTTGATATTGATGATGTAAGAGGGCAATTGTATGATAATGGGTCCAATATGAGAGGGAAAAATCAAGGTGTACAAACAAAAATTATCAGACATAAATCCTAGAACATTGTACACATCTTGTGGTTGTCATAGTCTTAACTTGACATTTTGTGATATTGCAAACTCTTGAAATAATGCAATAGATTTTTTTAGGGTCATCCAACGTCTTTATTATGTGTTTTCTCATTCCACAAAGCGTTGAAAAATTTTGACAGACAATTTGAAAAACTTCACTCTTAAGCCATTGTCAACCACACGTTGGGAAAATCGTATTGAAAGTATTAAAGTAAGATTACAAGTGGTTGATATAAGAGAAGCTTTACTTCAATTGGCTGAAGTGGAAAATGATCCCAAAATGAAGAGTGAAGCTGGATCTTTAGCAACAAATAGACTAGGAAACTTTGAGTTTTTGTTAGGCTATTATTATTTGGTATGATATATTGTTTGCTGTTAATTTAGTTAGCAAAATTAAACTTGCAATCTAAAGACATATTGATTGATGTTGTTAGAAATCAAGTAAAATGGTTAAGTTTTTTGAAAAAGTCATTTTTCAAACAATGACATATGAAGTTGCAATGTTGGATCCAGAAACAACTAGATTTAAGTATGCTTATCAAGGGGAGCATTCATTAATACGATGCACCAGACATATGCGCTATACTCTTTTTTCTTTGTCTAGGTGTTTATCCCATTGGGTTTTTCCTAACAAAGTTTTAACAAGACAACAATAACCTTGTCCAACACCATATTAATGATCCATAATACATTGTACTCTTTTTCCTTTACTTAAGTTTTGTCTCACAGGGTTTTCCTAGCAAGGTTTTAATGAGGCAACTATCATTGTATGTTGGACATCTAATGGGGGTGTTGTAAATGTATAAATTAATGTGAATGACTACCATATACAATGTTCATAAGTTACACATTTGAATATGGGTGCTGCCATTTGTACCCAACTTTTTTATCAGTACACCCAACAATTTAATGATATGTTAATTTTTAATTTTATCCTAATGTAAATTGACGTTGAAAATTAACGACTAAGGACAAAAATTTAATTTGAAAATTTTAAAAATAATTAATTTAAACAATATATACCCGACACAATCAGTATACCCAACACATACCATCAAATAATCACAATTACTTTCTCCAAATGGGAAATGAACAAATTTGCAAAATCAACATGGGCATGATGAACTATATAAGTTGTAACACGCTCAGTACTTTCAAGGTAGATTCAAAGATATGAGTGAAACCTTGATGCAGGTTCTCAACGCTCACGTCATTTACCCTTATTACAAAATATTAATAAAATAATTTAAGAAGTTAGGGGACCACATATGCCAATGCTCTTGTCATAAAGATTAACTGCAACTTTTCTAACTCTTGAGAAACTTTGGTGAGTGCATAAGTGCATTACTTGTTCGATAGCTTTTAAGTGCAGTTCGACAAATTCTATAGCCATACATGAACAAAGTGGTGTCTAAAATTTTATGGAAAGCTAAAAAACTGTTCGGTGGATGATAGTTGAACACCAATGTTGATGTTCGGTTGCCTCATGCCGAACAAGTTCACGATTTTTACAAAAAATATCTTCGGTTGCAATCTGCCGAACACTCCCTAAAGCGTTTGGTTGCGGGCTGTTGAACATTTTTGGTCTTCTTCAGTGAACTAGTGTCGAACAGAACGCGACTTTTTCTATTACCAAACCTTCCCATTCCATTCAAATTCGACTGCAAAACACAAAAATGTACCAATTAACTTAGGATTACACGTAGAAATGTACCAAATAACTTAGAACAAAGACCTAAATCTAAGATTTGAAAAAAAGAATTAGAAAATCTATTAAACAAAATTACCTTAATTGGGTGGTAGTGGTGTCGGTGATGATGAGAGGGGGCAGCAGCAACAGGGACGGATTTCTCGTGATGGCCTTTGCACTTTCTGTGGGCGGTGGTGATGGTGTTGGGTTTGGGTGTGTTAAGTAATATTGTTGGGTATTATGTTGGGTTATTTGTTGGGTTTTAGTAAGGGTAGTTTAGGAAACATGTTGGGTGTACTAATAAATTTTAACATTTTTTAAAATTAAGTTTGGTATAAAGAGTATGTCAGGTATATTGATAAAAAAGTCGGGTACGAATAACATCACCCTTTGAATATTATGTAACCCTAATGATAACATTTAGTGATTTGTAACATACAAATTATGGGTATTAAATCATAGTGCTACAGATTCGTAGTTGGGGTACCAAAATCTCACTTTTTGAAATTGAGGTACAAAGTTGAAAAACATGATATACTTGAGATACTAAAATAATGTTTGCTCTTAAATCATTGTAAGCCTATAAATGACATCTTTACCTAATAATAAGATTAATCAAGTCTTGTTATAAAATAAAGAGAAATGAAGAGAGAACATAAGAGAGAATTGGGGAGGAATCAGAGTATCTTTCTCATTCACATAAGGCCTCTATTTATAGGCTCTTGGATGACCTGGGATAGACCCTTAAGGTCTCCTATTTTACAATGAATTGGACTTCTCTTAATTATCTATACAATTATTCTAGATAATACAGGAGATAAATATTAAACATGATAATGGACAGCCACATAATTAATGATATTTACAACACTCCCCCTTGGATGTCCATTGGCTATAACAATTGCCNTATACTATCAGGAGATATATGTTTGTCATCATATGTTGAAATCCTGTTGAGATTGGAGCAATACAAACAAAATATAATTCCACTAAATAAAGTGGTTAGAAACAATTATCTCTAAAAGAGATGAATTATTATGAAAATACTTTGAGTATTGGAAAAATTATATGACACAATCACCGATGCTATATTCGGTCTACTGCATTGTGTTTAAGTTGAATAAGGCATATTAAGATATGGTGCTTCTGGACCAAAGATATTTCTTACATCTTCCTTAGGAAGCAAGTAATCATTCTTAGTGCCAATAGATTGAATAACCGTTGGGCATAAGAATTTCACTAGTACAGTACTCGATCTGCAGCTCGAGACACTATTTCATTTCCCAAGGTTATTTATCTAAAATCCAATATTCAAGCATTCAATAATCTTATGACCTCTTCAGGAGCCTTAATAAATTCATAACTTCTTTCAAAAGTTTGAAATATGTTGCAACAATTTCCGAATTCGGGTTCTAATCAAAATACTCAATAAGGCAATTTTGACCATATTCATAGTGTTAAAATTGAGTACATAATTTGAGCTTCAGGCTCTTTCAATCCTTCAAGGATTTGCTTCAAACACATAATATTTCATGGCACTTTCAATTTGATATTTGACATAGCAATTTGTCATATATCTTGTAGGAAATCGCTTCTGGCGATATATATGCTTCATGCATTTCATAATCTTTAAAAGGTTTTCTCCATATGCAATGAACACATTAATTTTACTAAATTTGTTAAAATGTGGTTGCATCTAAAACAGGAGAATATATAACCACAATCTCATGTTTCTTTAAAGAAACCTTGTGCCATTATAAATAGTGATTTCATTCACTTTATTTCAAACACTCTATAACCTTCAGGGTTAACATCTTTGGTGTTTGAACTATAGGTTCTCATTATTCCACATTTATAATGATGTTCAATTCTATTGGAATTGTCTCTTTTCAGTTTGGCCAATCATTTAATTTTGTCGACATTTATAGTAAACGTGGTTCCACATTATTATAGCCCATGATGATATTTAGTAGCTACTATAAACAAACAAATCATCAATATATCAACGATCTCACAATTCTCATTTGCATGCTTTAGATATAAATATATATCTTTGTAATTGGTACACATGCCTCTTCAGGGGCTTTTATAGTCTCTTCAGGGACTGTCATCTCTTCTAGGATAATTTGTGTACAGAATGTGGATCTTTAAATTAAATTAATTGGGCTTGTGTGGACCATTTCATATACTCTCCACTTTTGGGGAGCTAAACTTTGGAACCTATAGATTTGTCACGCTTCAGACGTGTAATAAACCATTTTCCGCCAAATTGATGGACTATCATGTTAGGACATCAATCCATGTTGACATATATAAAACTTTCATATGTGACTTTGCAGTTTCGTTGTATATATATGGATCTAGCTTCCAAATAAATGCATTCACTAGATTTGCATTGTCATTTATATCTCATTCTCATATTGAATGGTATGAAAAAGACTAGTATATGCATACTCTTTTCACGCCGTTCTTCAGGAACGGTCATTTCTCCCCCTAACGGCGGGAAAATTTTCATAAGTGCATATATAAAAATCAATAGAGTGAGTAGTTATACAAACTCAAATGCTTATATAACTTCAGGTTATATAAAGACGGAACATAATCAGGTTTGCAATGCACATGTAGGTATATGAAACTTTTGGTTTCAAATAATTCTTCAACATCTAATTTCAGGTTATAATAAGAATCAATAAATTAATTATGAACAACTATGAACATATACGGCATATATGTTCAAAATTGAAGCTATATGAAACTTTCAAGTTCATTAAAAACCATGAAACTTCAAGTTTCTATACAAAATATAAGCAGAACTTCAGGTTCTTAAATTTTGTTAAAGTATAGAACTACAAGCTCATATGAATAAAGGCTTTCCGCTTAATCTAAACTTAATCAAGAACTTCAGGTTCATAAGAAAAATTATGGAGTTATGAAAAATTTGAGTTCTAAATCATGGAATGCTAGATCAAAGAACTTCTGGTTCAATTTGATTCTATAGCATAGAGCATGAAAATCAAGGAACTTCAGGTTCTGACTTGATTAAGTAATGCACATTGAACTACAAATTTTAATCAATCATAAGAACATTAAGTTCTATCGCATCTCCAATTTTCATCCACTTCTGATATAGAAACAAAAAATCAAAGAACTTCAGGTTCTTATTTGACTGTTTAATGCATGAACTTTAAATGTCTTAGGTTTTGAATAAAACTAAGGAATAAGGAACTTCACGTTGTATACATTAGAATATCAATTTCTTTATAAGTTTGATCTCTCTATTCCGTGATAGGAGGTATAAATACAGTATAGATCAAAGATTTAGAACTTCAGGTTCTATTTAAAGAAAATGATGTAGCCAACTAATAATATATTCCCATGTATTCCCAAAACCTCAAATTTGGAGTAGGTTAGAACTTCGGGTTCTAAATATTTGCTCCTCAAAAGTCATAACATGAACATCATGTCCATTTTAACATATTTCTGAAACTTCAGGTTTCAGATTTAAAACATGGACTTAAATTTAATTTGTAAACTTCTGAGTCTAAAATGTTTGAGTTTTGAACTTCATGTTCATATATATTTAGACTTCAAGTCCTTATTTCCTTTATGTATGTACTATGTTAGAACTTCTGGTTCTTAACAAGATTCATATATTTTGAACTTCAGGCCAAAATAAATTGCTCAAAACTTCAGGTTGAGGCTGCATTAATTAGAATTTCAAGTTCAAAATGATATCTATACTCGAAGCTTCAGGTTCGATGTTTAGGACTACAGGTCCATATAAAAAGAATGATGAAATTCTGTATAGCTAAGAATTAAAATAAGGAAATAAATAGAACAATGAAATTAAAGAAGAAATTGTAAAACATTTCATTAAAATAAACTATGGAAACTTCTGGTTCCAATAAAAAGAATCAACAAACTTCGGGTCATGATTTGTATATAGAGATTGAGAAACTTCAGGTCCTCATTTAGTTACATGATTGAATAAAAATTGAAGAACTTCGAGTCTTTATTATATATAATAAAAACAAGAAACTTCAAAATTATGATTTGATCACATAATAAGAACCAAATAATTTAGGATTCTCATAAAAATGGAAGAACTTCAGATCTTCGTATGATTAAATGATTAATCAAAATCAAGGAGCTTCAGGTCCTAATATAATATATGATAATCGTCGTGTATATCATATATAAAGCAAAATCGAGTGCTCAACAATATCAAGACCTTAATGATCGAATATGTTGTATTTGCACTATCATCGAACGTGTACTTCATTACATATGGTTCCAATATTGACCAATCATCATGAAACTTCAGGTTTCGATTGGGTCGCGAAACTTCGGGTTTCGATTGGATCGGATGATAAGGAACTTCAGGCCCTTATAATAATTAATGGTCAAAGAACTTCAAGTTCTTATAATGTTGAGAACAAGGAACTTCATAATCCATGTGTTTATATAAGAAAATTCAGGTCCTTATGATTAATAGGATCAAGGAACTTCAAGTCCTTAATTAAAATTCATGGAACTTCGGGTTCCTATTTATTGTATGTACATCGAGGAAACTCATGTCCTTCCCCATTCATATAAATAATTAAATATAAAACAACTCCTAAAGAGAGTTGATTTGGATCTGCAATGGTTAATTCCAATAAACTAACATACATATAAAATATGTATATATTAATCTATGTTGATCACCACTTTGTTGGCTTCCTTTAGACTTAATATATATCCTTTAGTATATTTAATATATGCTGCCGACCAATGAAACAAAAACTATGCAACAATATATGTTGGGCAATAGTATATAATCTCATAGACTAATATTATAATGTAAAAGAAAAAGAAAACCTTTACTGTTTTTTTTTTCTTGCGCGTGTTGGGGAATCTCTCCTTTCTTCTTTCATTCTGTTTCATCATTTTTTTCTTTTTTTTTTTTTCGTTCGGTGCTCTCTCTTCTGGTTCTCAAAATTAGAAAACTCACACAGGAGCTCATGGCTTCCTTGCAATCATCGACGACCTCATGGAATGGAACCTGCAAATAGTAAGAACAAAACAAAGGAAACCACACCAACACAAAACCATCAGCCAACAGCGGCCAGAGTCACCAGAAAAACAGAGTGAGCCACCGTGGGTTTCGATGCTTCGCTCCAATGGCTATAGTGGTCGATTGGGCTGGGTCGCAGTGAATGAGTCGCGGTGGGTCGTGGCTGCAGATCGCGACTCTGGGCGAGTGGAGGAGCAAAACGCTTCATGGCGGATTGCGGCTGCAGATTGCGACAGTGAATCGACGCTGCCGAGTGCTCGCCGGCGCTCTCAATTGTCATCGGCTTGTATAAAAATTATATCAGAGCTTTCGTGCTGATAACGTGTTATAAAATAAAGAGAAATGAAGAGAGAACATAAGAGAGAATTGGGGAGGAATCAGAGTATCTTTCTCATTCACATAAGGCCTATATTTATAGGCTCTTGTATGACCTGGGATAGACCCTTAAGGTCTCCTATTTTACAATGAATTGGACTCCTCTTAATTATCTATACAATTATTCTAGATAATACAGGAGATAAATATTAAACATGATAATGGACAGCCACATAATTAATGATATTTACAACAAGTCTCTCTATTTTTCTATATTCTCTTTAGTTTATAACAATCTCTGTAAATATTAGGAACCTATAAGTTGAGCCATTTAAACACCTTAATGAATTTAGAATTAGTACCTTGAAGGTAGGCGACATGGGCAGCTATTTCAGACCCCAAAATTTTATAGATTTTTTTATAAACTTATATACATATTAGGCCCCATATAATATAGTGCCTAATTTTAAACACCCTACTCACCAAAAAAATTTGTCTAAACCCCCACCCATCTAGAAACTCTTTCTAAACCCCCTAAAACTTATAATCCTAAATTACCCTTCTGACGCATGCTGACACATGCTGACGTCACTGTAACTGTATTTTAGTGAAACTGTTTTTTTTTTTTTTTTTTTTTTGGAATTGAAGTTTTTGCTAAAACTTAATATTTCACTAAAACTAAAATCAAACACTGAAATTGAATTTCATTACACTGAAACTGAATTTCAAAAATTTAGTTACACTGAAACTGAATTTCAAGAATTCAATTACACTGAAACTGAATTTCAGAAATTCAGTTACACTAAATTGAAGAATTCAGTTATGAATTCACTTACTGAAACTGAATTAAGTGATGAAACAATTACACCTCGACTAAAATGCAATTACACCTTAATTAAAAAACAATTACACCTTTACTAAAACAATTACACTTCACTAAAACAGTTACACCTTTACTGAATTCCGTTTCACTAAAAAGAACACAGCAACCTTATAAAAAAAAAAAAAACAATACAACAAGCCATTGAGATGAGAGGAGTAGCCAACAATACAACGTCGTCCGATCATCTCACGCGCGACGAGTACACGACAGTCGCCACTGCCTCGATCTGTTTCTACCTGCAAATTTGATTCATCATATTTCAGAACCATAATTTCATTCAAAATTCATTTAAAACTCATGTTTCACGAGCTGAAACTGTTTCACGAGCTGAAACTGTTTCACGAACTGAAACTATTTAATCAATAAATGTAGGCTTAAAGTTCTCTATCCAACTACTGTATTTTCACGGAGTGAAACTGAATTTTCACGAACTGAAACTGAATTTTTACACTGTTTCACTCACTCATGCACAACACACACAGATGCACACATAAGATACATATTTACAAACACAAATGCACACCTGCACACATACACATATACATGTAGGCTTAAACTGCACATAAATAAATATATAAATAAAAAAATCAATCTCACGCAGTCACGCTCACACAGCCACAGCTTAAACTAAAACACAGAACACAAAACGCAGAACACAGAACTCAAACATTTTTGGAGCAACACACATTTACAACAATACACAGTTACAACAACACACAATGAGGTTCGATTTGGGGTTTTTTGATTCATCAGCAATTGGTCCAATCCAAACACATAGCATTGAAGAGTACAATGAGGAGAAGAATATTAGTACCTGACTCGACGGAAATGGCTGCCGGAAAAGCCAGATCCCCGGCGGAGAAGCCGCGGCCTTTGTGGCTTCGATCTGCCGCCGTGGCTGATCAGATGGAAAATCCGAGCACACCATCGTGCTCAGGACGTCGAGAGGAAGAAGGCTTGAGTGGTTTGGCATTCCAACTCCGCCGAAAAAGCCAGATCGCCAGCGGAGAAGCCGCGGCCTTTGTGGCTTCGATCTGCCGCCGTGGCTGATCGGATGGAGAATCCGAGCATACCATCGTGCTCAGGACGTCGAGAGAAAGAAGACTTGGGTGGTCTGGCATTCCAACTCCGTCGAAAAAGGCAGATCGCCGGCGAGCACCACCGATCGTAGTCGCGGCGATCTAGGCTGTTTGGGTTTGATTCGGGGCGAGTGATGACAGAGGGAGAAAGAGGAGAGAAAGACGAAGCTGATGGTGGTGGTCTTGCTGGCAACCGTTGCCGGACGACACCACACGCGCCGACGACAGCCGCGCGCGGAGGAGAGAGAACAGAGAAGGTGCGGGAATGAGAGAGAGAGAGAGAGAGAGAGAGAGAGAGGATGAGGATGAGAGAAATAAAAAAAAAACTGATTTGAATAACAGGGTTATAATAGGAATATTTAAAAAAATGTGGGTCAAACATAAGTGGATGTTAGTTGACCAGGGGGTTTTGGGAGAGTTTAAATGACTAATAGGGGGTTTTGAATTATTTTTAATAAGGGTGGAGGTTTTGAAATAACTAAACTCTAATTAGGGGGTTTTGAATAGTTTACATCATATAATATACATGAAAGGTAAATAGTTATGATTCACCTCAAGCTCTTAGAATCTCAAAAGTCAAAATCGGCCTTGTCAATTAGAAACCTTTTGAGTTCAAAATCTAACATAAGATAAAATTTGAGTTACATTAGTACATTTTAAGTTTTTGTCAGGTGAGAGGAAATTCGAACACTAGTGTGAGAGAAATATAAGTATAAAATAACTAGTTGTTAGTTTATTTTTTTCCTCCTTAATTTTTAGTTTTTGTTATTTATCTTATTAATAGCTGAAAAAGGGAAACCAAACCGTTATCCTCTTCCCCGAGGAGCTCTTTACCAATCAACAACAACTTGTTTCTCTTGCTCTCCCTTCTTTACTTTAATGTTCAAGTTTGATTTCTCTTTTCAGCTTTGAGAAGCTGAAAAATGTGGGGCTATATTAATCATGTTCTCCATGGTCTTATGCAAAAGCTTTATCTTTGCTAACCCCAAGCTGCGTTGCAACTCCTTTACTCTGCACAAAAATTCGTCGAGAATAGTGGTTCAACTGGGTGGTACTAGTACAAGAGGAAGGTGTACTGGGTTCATTCCCAATGCCAGGAAAAGGAAAAGGAAAAGGAGTTGGTGGCAAAGCTTCTTCTTCGACGACGATGGCAATTGGCTTGGTCTGAAGGACGATGACATGTTGGTGGAGGATGATGACTTGGATGATAGCTCCATTACTGATGAAGCAGCGAAATTTGAGGCGTGGAAGACAAGGGCTGAAGCAATTGTGGACTTGAGAGAAGCACAACAGGATATGACGAACGAGGAGAATCGCAAGTGGGAGGATTGGCTTGCGGATGCTAATGCTAATTCCTCTTCGTGGGAAGCTGTGCAGTCGGATCCTACTGAAAACGAAAAGGGGTTGCTTGACTCTCTAAGCGATTTGGTTCTTCGAAGCAAAGATGAAGATGAAGATGATGACATGCTTTATGAAGACCGGGTTTTCCGCTATGCCTCGCTCAATTCGGTAACTACACATATGCCCCTCATATATAGTACAAAGATGAGTGTGAGCCTATATTTTCTATATGTATATGCAAATTTTCCCATACTCGTCATGTTATCAAAACATCTCTTCTAGGCAAAATATGTCAGATTAAATAATTAATGAGTGTAAGCCTATAGATTTTGCAATTTTGCTTTGTTTGTGCTTTCTTTGAAGTGGCCTTCTTGTGCATTTCCTCTATAATTTTATAAATTGAAACTTTTTGAAGGAAAGAAAAAGGGTATGGTAATGGGGAGATGTGCTCTGATGGCAATCTTTTTGGTTTTGTGGGTGGAAAGGAATAGATGAAGGGTGAGGAGGTGGACTAATTATGGGAAAGGGATTGCATTTGGGCTTCTTCATGGACAGATAATATCTTCAAATTTCAGGAATTCTTCCTTCTCTTTTATTCTATCAAATTGGAAGGCAGCTGTAGTTTAGTGTGTTTTGGTTAGGGGTGTTTTGTGAATGTGTTGCTGTATACTACCCGATGTCAAGTTTCTCTTGTAGGTGTATAGTATAGCTATGGTCCCAATATGAGAAACAAGGAGTTCGCAGTTTTCGGCTTCTTTGTGGGCATTTGTTACAGTAGAATTTAAGGACTTATCCTCCTCTTCTTTTAGATTGGAAGGCAGCAGCTGGATAGTTACGGTTTTGTTAGCTTCAGTCTGGGATGTGTTTCAACTTTGGCTGTTGATTTGTTTTGTAGCTTAACTGTGGACCGAGAGGTATTGCACTTCTTAGTGATGTTTAATAAAATGTGTTTGTATAAAAACAAAAAGTAATATAAGAAGAAATTAGTTGAACAACTAGAATGACGGTATTTGAGAATCTCATTCCAACTCTAGTGGATTACAATCTCCATATACATTCCAACTCTAGCTTCTGCCTTTTGTATATCCACCACTTACCAAATGACCATTATTGTCTACTACATATCAAATATATCAATGCACAAGTTAATTACAGTGAAACCATCAAATGAATAAAATATATCTCTAAGTATAAAATTTTTTTTGGCCAATATATCTAAGTATAATTAAATTTGAATGAAACTGTCAAATGACTAAAATGTATTAAAACATAATTAGAGTAAAAAAAAAAAAAAAACCATCTAATATCTATAGTTATAAATATAAAATTTAAATATACTTTTGAATTTCCTTTCAGGAAAAATAGCATTTTTAAAATTTAATTTAAAAAAATTTCCAGATATAAGAATACAGCAATTCTTATTGATATCTCATGATCTCACACTTAGAGCAAGATGTCTCATAACAATAATATGCAATCATGATTCTCTTTCTTTTTTCCTTTGTTTTTATGGTATATGAACCCATGGTTGTGCAGTCTAAACATGGAACATTGCTAACTTTTATAGAGGAGCTTATATTAAAACATTTTCATATTGAAATTTATATTGCATTGGTGTTTTTGTTTTCAACTTTATTACAACATGCAACAAAATTACAATACATGATGTGAATTTAATTTTCTGTCAGACAGCCTGCAGTCCCTTAGCAGTATGGATTATTTGCTTTTTCATATTTGGATCTTCTTCTTATTGTTAAAGGACTACATGCCCTAATCCAAATTCATCCTTTTTACAGGCTAAATTTTTGGCAGTATTAATCATTATACCCTGGGCCTTGGATTTTGTGGTTCACGACTATGTTCTGATGCCTTTCTTAGACAGGTAACTGTTATCTCTTTTGCCTTATTAAATATATAAATACACACACTCAGCCACAAATTTCGAAAAGAGGATGGGATCTAAGGTATGTGTAACAGTAATAAAAATACTTTTGAGGCTTAAGAGGCCTCAGGCACTGAGTCACTACCTTCTGCGTTCCCAAAGATTGAACTGTGCCTTGTTCTAATTATTGTCCAACGGCCTTTTGAATTAAGTTTGGATTGGAGGGTTGTTGTGTGTTAATTTCAATGCCTATATTGTTTTGTTGTAATATTATTTTGTAGCTCAGTCGATTTGTCAAAGTATTTGCATTCTTTTTTATTCCTAATAAAATTTGTATTTCTCTTAAAACAAATGACCTTTAGAATTCCAAGTGAACATGTCCAAATCCAATATTGAATCCCTGCCCAAGATTTGGAAGTTAAATCTCTGCTCTCCACAGATCATTATGCTTTTCCTTCTTTAGACCATTCCTTAAAGGGTAGCATAAGGACAAAATTTAACAAGCATCCAGGGCATATCGCCCT
Source organism: Dryas drummondii (assembly GCA_003254865.1). Lineage (NCBI taxonomy): Eukaryota > Viridiplantae > Streptophyta > Magnoliopsida > Rosales > Rosaceae > Dryas > Dryas drummondii. The sequence goes on from QANW01003660.1 coordinate 424,224, forward strand.
AATGTGCTTACCCAATGAGAAGCCTATTGATTTTTTTGTTCTTACAAGAAACAGATTTTATTAAATCAAACCAAGTACAACATTTAGGATAAGGTATCCACGAACAAATCAAATATGCAGTATCTACTCAACCCTAGCTAGAAGCTTAATTCCTACTAACTAGACTACTACAGCATCCAATTAGAAAATATCCCTGAGAAAGAAACATCCCTAAACACTGCTGACACTGATTCCCATACTGAAGCCCAGAATCTGACCCTCTCCAAAAGCTCCTCTCCACCTACACCTCTTGCATCAAAGATCCTTTTATTTCTTTTCCCCCAAATGACCCACAAAATAGCCAGCATAAAACAGCCCTCAGCACCTTGGCTTTCTTTCCCGCCCTGAAAAATTTCTATTTTTTTACCAAGTACCACAACTTTCTGGCACAGCCCAACTAATATTTCCTTCCTCACACAGCTTCATCCATAACCCCCAAACCCATCAGACAAGAATAAAGAGGTGGTCTACAGAAAAGAGCATGAGTTCCAACAGCCAATATGGTACTTTGATTTTCTTTTCTTTCCTCTTTTTGTTACTTCTTTTTAATCAGGGTAGTTCAAGTAAATAATGCAACTAGAATGGGCCTTAAGCATAAACCTTAAGATACAATGTAGGATGTTTTGAATTCATTACCATAAACCTTATCTATAAAGGTTATGGTTGTCGGGAAAAAGTCAATGATGTTAGCTTGATGTACATTGTTGGCCCATTCCCTGTCAAACTAAGCTTTAGGGGTTCAATGATTTTCTAATATGGTATCAGAGTTGTAATTCTTTTGTACTTTTTCGGCGAACAACTTGTCCGCCATGTTGGATTGGTTGTTATTTTAATAAAAGTTTCTTTCTTCTAAAAGAAAAAGGGAATATGATATCAAATCACTTGGGTTTTTTCCTATCTGAGATCAGTTTTGTTTTTTACTTTTATTTTTTTCTTTATAAGTTTGTGGATTCCTGATCCACTCTGAGTTTTTTATTTTACTTTGTATTCTTAATAAAAGTTCTCGTTTCTTCTCAAAAAAAAAAAAAAAAAAAAAAAAAGAGATTCCTGGTTGGAAACCTTCAATACTCATTCCCCACTTATATGTTGGTTTGCAAAGTGTAAGGTGAATTACACCTATAAGTTTCATTGTTGGCCCATTCCCTAACAGTTTAAGCTTTTGGAATTTAGTGGTTGTTTAATAAATGGATAATTAAAAACAAGTAAATTATGAGTTTGGGAACTAAAGATGTTTATGGGATTTGTTCGATGGTGGAGGCCTGGGTGGCTGATAGCAGTGAATCAAATCTGGGTTTAGAGTCAAAAGAATGAAAACATTGGGGGGAAAAGGTAAACAGAGAGTAAAAAGGAGCAGATGAAAGTACAATCACAGCTAGGGTTTCTTAAGCAATCAACCCATGAAAGAAGGAAATCAGATCCTCAAAAAGTGCTACAATGTTGTTAAGCAAATGTTCTCTATTGGTTTCTGTTTGCTCAAGTAGCTTCAGCCGACGAAGTCTGGTCGAAGCTCAAGCAAACCTTTTCGTTCTTTTAGAGTGCTTTTCGTAAGTTCAATCTATATGCTATATTCATTGGACTTGGTCATTAATTGTAACCATTGTACTTTTACCTCAAAATTATGAACTAATGTGGATGAAGCGCCCACTTGTGAACAGATATGTGAAGACTGTACCACTTGCAGCTGAGCTGCTTGACGTCAGAAGAAATCAAAAGCTTCAAATGGTTGAGGGATTAAAAATTGAGAGAGCAAGATTTCAGCTTGAGATGGAAATTGGTAAATCTCCACCGCTTTCTGATGAGGAGGTTTGGTGGGAGTTGCGGCATAAAGCGTAAGATTGACACTTTTTCTCTCCTCTGGAATGCTCCTCCATAATATTATTGTATTGAATCTTTATGCTTTATGCATTTTGTTAATTAGGTTCATAAAATCACAATTGAGATGAGTGGGTATATTACTAGGAGTCTCTAAGCTATATAAGAAGGCTATAAGTAGTGAAACTTGCTAAGACTTGAGCTGTTTAGTTTATGATTTCACCCTAGAATGTATGACCACATAAATAGTCATACATGTGAAACTTTTTAATCCCATCATTACATCAAATTGTTAGTTCCATTGTGTAATCCTCCATACTTTTTGACTGCATTGAGACTGCTAAAAACCTTTAAATTGGTCAAAAGTTAAAGTAGAGTGAAGCATAATAAATTTGACCCAGAACAGTTATAATCTATTTTAAGCAATTAAAAAATAGTTAGAAATTCTATGGGCCTGTTTGGGAAAGCTTATGTAGAAAGCACTTTTACTCAATAACGCTGCGGTCGGTAAACTATTTCTGCAGGCAGCCTTTAGTAAATTTTTTTGTTTAAAAATACAAGTGCTTCCTGTATATACACTTGGAAGCGCTTCCTGAGGAAGCACCTATCAAGTGCTTCTATAACCTAGAAAATAATTTTAGTTGTTTTTGGCCGCCTAAAAGCACTGACAAACAGGCCCTACTTGTATTCTAAGTTATGCCACTACATGAGTACTAGGATAGTGGAACCACTGCCCTTCAGCAAAACTCTGCATGTGGTTTTTTTTTCTGAGAAGAAACAAACATTTTATTGAAAGTCGGCCACATAAGTACAACAGAAGAGGACAAGGAGTCCACTGTTCAACACAAGCAACAAATTCAACACTCATTATGGAACAACAGCATCCCCATGCAACCCCCAAAAATCCCATAATAATTCCCTATTACTTTTTTACTTCTTATGTTTTTAGCAATGGATAAGTAATCATATTCTCCCAATTTCTGTGTCATTTCATGCATATTCTGTTATCTTGATTTTGGTATCTCGTTTAAGGTTCTTGTATATGGTCTAAAGTTATACCTGGACTCCTTTTTTTTTTTTTTCTCATAATTTTTGGAAATACTAGCACACTTGGATATTTGGATCTGCATAACAAAATTATTTAGGAAATTTATCTCTGAAATGTCAATGTTATGGAACATTTATTTAAAGAAGAACATGTATTCACATTTTTTCATATGTGACGTAAAGAGTCACCTATGCATCAAAAGTTTATGAATGATGATTTATATTGTTAAATTACAGTATAATGTTATTAGAAATGTTGACCTATGTCTATCAATTCAGGGATAGTATTGGAAAAATTTTGTTATGTTCTGTTCTTCTGAAGCTGTGTTTCAGACATTAACTTCGATGGCTGATGTTGTTCTAATTACTTTTCTTATGGCTTCAACAGATTAGAGCTGAGAGATGAATGGAGATTAGAGAATCGCAGAGCATTTGCCAATATTTGGTCAGATATGATATTTGGGATCTCATTATTCATTCTTTTGTACTGCAATCAGAGTAAAGTGAGTTACCATTACTCTCTTTCTGCAGTGTACTTTCATGCATGAAATTTTTTCTTACTTGTGATCATGAGAACATCGTTTACCATGAATGTATTTGGAATGCTTTACAGTTAACTACTATTGTCATCATCTATCACAAAAAAATAGTAGGATTAGCAATTGCATTAATTATGATTGTCATTGTTACTACTAAATATTTTTTTTTTCCTTGCCTTATCTCAGTTGTCATCTGTGTGGTTAGGGTGATAACTATGCATCCTCATTGTTTGCTGAAATTGTCGACAAAATTATGCAATTTTAATGCCTTTTCTCTACTCAGAATTCTTATATCAATCAATATCAAAATTAAGATTGACTGAAAGGAAAAAAAAACAACCTAGAGTTGGTCGAGGCTATGAAACGTTTGATGTGTAGATGATGGGATATTCATACTGAATGGCGACATCGGAATTTAGAGATTCTTCTTTTTTCTGTTATATTTTCGAAGTGGGAAGCAGATGTGTTTTGGTGATTTTAATTGAGTTGATGATGATGTCTAGCTGATGTAGAGTTGTTTTAATTGGTGTATTGTATATTTTTCTTTTTTGCACTACGGTGGACTCCTTGTTCAATGTCTTTTACTCTTTCATTTTATTAAATGAAAGTTGCGTTTCTCATAAAAAAAAATAAAAAAATAAAAAAATAAAAATAAAAATAAAAAAAGAAGAATGGCGAGTTTAAAACAATATACATCAGATCTAAGTAATTGGACTAGAGGAGATAAATTTTAGGAAAGTATGAAAGCTACATATATATAAGCATATCCTATTCAGAGATGAACTTAAAGCCTTAAAGAGTTGCATATGAAATGTGACCCTAATTTGCGGCTTGCAGCATATTAGAATGTGAGGATAAGCATTGAACTGAGGATGCTTGAACTGATCTCTTTTCATTGTAAATCTTCACCAAAGGGTCTCTGTCCTATGGGCAAGTTTTCCGATTGTTTAATGTTTTGGGTGGTGGGGTACAGACATACAGTAGAAAGATCCTTATCTCCATTGTGGTGTGGGAATATGAGGATTAAAAAATATTTGCCTTTATTGGCCTAAGGGAATTTCTGAAGATATATTAAACTATGACTAGATCATAAAAGTTAATTGGCAAGGTAAAAATTCTTCCTCCCTTTTTTGTTCACTTGTGGAGGTCCACAGCCCCACAAAGGGGGAGGGAGAGCTAGTTAGATGCAAGGCAAAGAGAGCTAATAGTATCCCCTCTTCGAATCACCCAAAGCTTGTCTGTTCAAAACTTTCCGATCATCATCCTTCATATCATCTGGCTTCTTTCCTAGAAGAAGAAGATATACGTTCCTTTGATACAGATAGTCCTCAATCTGCTTCATTGAAAGCCAAACAACATAGCAAAAATCGTCAAACTCAAGCCACACCCAGCAGATTATGCAAAGTTATCTTCTTCTGATTAAAATTCCACCGTGCTAATGAATTTATTGCATTTAAAGTATGGGCATTCATCTAACTCTTTTGATTAATATTCACAGAATTCTAAGTTACAGTTCATGCTCATCAAGTCTTATTGTCTCAATAATAGTCTGTCTATGTATAGACGAAAATCCGGTCATGGTTTTGTTAAAACTCAGAGAGAACTTCTCTGTTTATAATTTGAATATTTTGTAGTTTGGTTTATGAGTCTGGCAATGCAAATTATCGCTTAACATCCTGGAGTGCCCATGAAGTTTCACTATGTAGTTTCTCTACAAGCATAGCAATCTTGTACTCATAGGGAATATTTATTTCTGCTTAAAAAAGTATGCACAAAAGTTAACTATATCTTGAACTCTGCATTAAGTCCTGTTAAATTGATTTCTTTTCTTTTCTCTTTTTCTTTCTCTTCCTTTTGCAGGTAGCTTTGCTGAAATTTACAGGTTATAAGATAATAAATAATATTTCAGATACTGGGAAGGCATTTCTAATTATACTTATCACAGATATTTTTTTAGGGTAATAATATCTGCTCTTTGCTTGATTTTTCTCTTGACTGTGTTCTTTCCATTGTTAAATTCATTTTACCATAAAGAGTTTATGTATATATACAAAAGTAAGGGCACATGTGAAATAATTTGGTGTTAATCTTATATAATATATATATAGGGATACTCCCATATATATATATATATATATACACAGTCCTTCTCCAGAGAGGATGTCCGCATCTTTCAAAATTTGCGAATGCCGACATGGGGTTGACAGTGTGTTGACACAAAATTCCAAAACTTGCTACAACACATGAAAATTTGTTGTAGCACATCATCTGTGTCGACACACTGTCTACCCCATGTAAGCATTGTGTCTGCATCTGCAAATTTTGAAAACTGCGAACATCGTCTCTAGAGAAAAATTCTATATATACATGTATCATAGAGATTTTTTCTAAAGAGGACATACAAATCCGCAAATTTTGAAATTTGCGGATGCGAACAGATCGCTAACACGACGCCGACATGGTGCCAACACGGTCGAGATGTGTTGCAGCAAGTTCATGTGCTGCAGCCAGTTTGTGTCGGCATCATGTCCGCACCATGTCATTGCTCCGTCCGGATCCGCAAATTTTGAAATTTGCGGATTTTCATGTCCTCTCTAGAGGAGGACTGTATATATATATATATATAGTAAGAACATCCTCTCTGGGTACCATTCGGCAGTGCAATTCCATAATCGGAACCATTCATGTTTTAGGTCTCTCCTCAAGGGTCATCCCCCTAAAAAATAAGCCAAATCGGTAATTGTTTGGTCATCTAAACTGTGCAGAAAAATATAATTCGTCGAATAAAATTGAAATGATGTTGGCTGTAATAAACTAGCTAAACATTTTCCGATTTGGCTGATTTTTTGCACGGGTGATTTTTGAATAATGTTCTGAAATATGAATGGTTCTGATCATTGAATTGTAAGTCCGAAGATGATGTTCATACTTTTTTTTAAGTAAGGACATTCTCACTTGAAAATTTCTCATAGATTAGGTGGATTTTTGTTTGAATGTGTGGTCTATATTGCTAGTTTGGCAACATAATATGCCAGATATTTGGTAAGAGAACATTACCTCATATGTATGTGTGTATAATGTATGGGAAAATTTTAGCTAAAGGATCCCAATTATACCTCATGTCTCTATTCTGGACATGAATTTCATTTTATGTCAACTGAGAACCGAAACTTTCATTTTGTGTCAATTAAGGACTTTTTTTTTTTTTCAGAATTTTTCTTTTTGGCCCGACATTTGACCCATCAAACCTCCACCAAATTCAGCAAACTTCATCTCCTCTTTACAACCATATAAAGATCACATAAATCAAACCTCTATAACTCCAGATAATCAGCTCCAAAGTAGAGTACCCGAAACAAGAACATTACCTCATATGTATGTGTGTATAATGTATGGGAAAATTTTAGCTAAAGGATCCCAATTATACCTCATGTCTCTATTCTGGACATGAATTTCATTTTATGTCAACTGAGAACCGAAACTTTCATTTTGTGTCAATTAAGGACTTTTTTTTTTTT
>QANW01003660.1:431246-492829 GCA_003254865.1 Dryas drummondii
AAACTTCATCCCTCTTTACAACCATATAAAGATCACATAAATCAAACCTCTATAACTCCAGATAATCAGCTCCAAAGTAGAGTACCCGAAACAATCCAATTTTTCATATATTTTTCCATAGGTCCGATTGGACAGTTTCGGGTACCCTACTTTGGGGCCGATTATCTGGAGTTGTAAATGTTCAATTTGAGTGATCTTTATATGGTTGTAAAGAGAAGATGCATAGCTTTAAACCCAATATAAGATTACTGAATTTGGTGGAGGTTTGATGGGTCCAATGTCGGACCAAAGTTAAGATTAAAAAAAAAAAAAAAAAACAATGTCCTTAATTGACACAAAATGAAAGTTTCAATCCTCATTTAACCCAAAGTGAAATTTATATCCTGAATAGAGATATGGGGTATAGTTGGAGTTCTTTAACTAAAATTTTCCCTATATGTATATAGGGTCAAGATCAATACCCACGTTTTTGTACACAAAGTATGACAACTTTTAAACCATTAGATTGAAATATTTTTAGTGGTTAAGAATGCATCTGATATGAATATTTTTACACAAAATATGGCAACTTGAAGACTTATCTATTACTTAGATAAAATATGGACGGTTGAGATGCATGGCGAGTGAAAGTATGGTCAGATGCATCCCAACTATTCATATCTAATCTAACAGTTCATATGTAAGCTCTCAAATTAAGTCCTCAACTTAGGTCCTCTAACCGTTCATGTGTGTGTGAGTGTGGACTCCTTATTCGGGTCACCCCGCAATGTAGTTAAATGATCCGAACTATTTATCTTTTAAGTTCTCATTCTAGAAACATTCTTACAAAAATTAGCCAAATTAGAAACTATTTAATCATTTAATTGTGATCAAATAAATAGACAAAGACAATGGTTCCGATAAACCTTGAAATGATGATGATGATAATGAAATGGCTAAACGATTTTTGATTTAGCTAATTTTTTGGAGGTATGAATCTTAAAGAGAACCTACAAAATAGATGGTTCAGACTATTGGACATTCTCTCCCTCTCTCTGCAAAATTTGTTGAATTTCATTTATGTGATTATCATCGTATTTGTGTGTTAAAATGTGTGCTTATCAGATCTTCCTGACTTATAAAACTGCATACCTGCAGGTATCATTCTGAGTCTGGGTGGCAGACTTTGTTAGAAATTTTTGTTGAGCATTATGGGCTTGAGGTTGATCAGTCTGCTATAACCATATTTGTCTGCCTGATTCCAGTTATCATCGATGCATGCGTGAAACTTTGGGTATGTTCTGCTCTACAATATAGTGATTTCATTTTTCAGCAAAAGTTATATTATATTATGGTGGTTGTTTACCAAGATGTGGAAAAGTGTCAGACCTGGATCCCCTTTATGCTGTTTGTTCATTTCACTTTGGCTGTGCCTCTCAGCTTGAGACTAACGGACTGGCAGTTTTATTTCACCATAAGCACTGAAGTAAAACATATCTGTTGTTAGGATATAAAATAATTATTTGCCTTTAATTGATAATAATAATAATGAGAGAAGACAAATCTGAATATTCATATGATTATAAATAATTACATATCCACCCACATATCTTCCCAAAATCTTACCCTATCCTCGTTATCCCAAAAACATCTCTCAATCCGAGAATCCTATTCATTAGCACGAACTCCATACTTGCTCCTCCTAACGACCGAATGTTTTGGCAGTTTGATGGGCTTCTCGTCTGTTGTGTTTGTAGTTTCCTTCTTTTTTCTAATAAAATCATGTTTCTTATTATTATTATTATTTTTTAAATAAACCAATCTCATTCACAATGCCTTCCTCGCTCTCGATAAGATCCCATTCGCCAACTAATTTATCAACTTATTCACCTTCTCATTTTATGTGAAAAATATTTGAATTATTAACCCACTCTACCATTTCACCTTCGTTTTTTTGTCTCCAAGAAGCTTTCTCCTTAACTACCACCTCAAAATGATTCTTAAGATCACTCCTCTCTTTATATCAAGAATAATTTGAGGGATCCCAAATAATGTGTCATTACATTTGTTAGTGTTTTAATTGTTATAAACTAAATAAGCCTTAGAGTGGGCCATGTATGAATCAATGAGACACTACCACATCATTTGGGATCCAAATTTGGTATACAAATTTGGGATGCCTAGCACTACTCAGAGCTGTTGGCCGATTATTACCCTACTCAGACTTTCGCAGAAAGGCATTCCTTCGCAGGTTCAAAGGAAGACCCATTCTTATATAATAACAAGTACACTTATGTTATTATATACTGTTATCCACCTCCTCACAAATGGATTAATTTTATATGCAGATATAAAGTTATAAACACACTAACAAAGACAGTGGTGGTGGAGGAGGACATTAGCACTCTAGTTCTTTATATGGATATTGTTACTCTCTGACACAACATGAGTCTTGTTAAATTGCCGCATGCTTGGTCTCTTCTTACTTGTTATTATATGATAATGCGTCTTTTTTTAACCAGTTTGAGCGTCACAAAACCTTTTTTTTTAACTTGTTCAACTGCGAGATCCTAACGAATTTTTGTATATCATTTAGTACTGGCTGACCTTCTGTAATCTCCTTTCCCAAGTATTTATTCAAATGAAAAACAAGGAATGGGGTGAGATTAAAATTTTAGGATATTAAGTTTATTTATGATTTAGGAAGAAAGCCATTCAAAGTGATCGGTCCTTTCTTCCTAATTAATCTGTGAAAGGATCTGGTATACTCTGTAATAATATACACAATGATATTCATTTTCATACATGCTTTATCGTGAGGTTTTTTTACAATTTGATATTGTGTTAATGTTCATCTATTGATATATTGTTTGTGGTGCAGCTCTTCAAATTCCTTCCAAGATTATCCCCGAGGGTAGCAAACATATTCCGGGAAATGAAGCGACACTAGTGAAATTCTTTATCTGGGTTTTCTCTGACCTCTGAGAGAATTCTGAGCAAGGTAGCATGTACCGCTAAGATTTCATTTTTTGTTATTATTCTTTTTATTTACTCCATTTTCGTATATAGAGGTTTATCTGGTTTTGTAAATGTTAATGACAATATGAACAGGTTCTCAACCTTCTTGTTGTTGCTTCTGTGAGATTATAGGACATTGTTGTAAAAACAGTAAAATATCTTCATACAAATCAACCTTTTTTTTTTTGGCCATGTCATACAAATCAACCTTAATTATATATGCTTCAGTCCAAAATTGGTGTATGTTATTGGTATGCTAAGCAAGACTCAGGCCGAGCTAAACAAGAACTCAAGGTTGGATTATTTTGTTGGATTATGCTGAACTGTTTTGGACTGGAGTAAACTGGATTAAATGTTATTCTATATTTGGTGCTGTTTCGGATTATGAAGCTAGATAAGTTAAATAATACTGTTTTGTGTTTAGTGCATAGTCGAATTAAATTATAATTATTTTAATTTTTAAAATAATAAAAACAATTTAACTATCAAAATAAATTTTATTAATTTCAATGCCTAAAATTATTAATTTATTAATGTATTTAATTAAAAAATTATAAATTTGAAGTTTCAAAGCAGCACATTTTTTTTGGGATAAAAGCACCAAATTAATAAAATTAAAATTAAAAAAACATCAAATAAAATAGAAAAACTCTCCCAGCTAGCCGTCACTCTCACCCCTTCATTTCTCTCTCCCCGATGATGGCCATCCTCTCTCTCTCTCTCTCTCTCTCTCTCTCTCTCTCTCTCTCTCTCTCTCTCTCTCTCTCTCTCTCTCTCTCTCTCTCTCTCTCTCTCTCTTCTTTGTGCGCCATCTTCTCCCCCTATGTTCGCCGATGATGGCATTTCAAAGGTCCAAAGCTACGACCTCCCTCCGCCAATCTCCAGCAGCTTCGGCAGCGGATAGCGAAGATATTCACTGGGCTTTACTCCTCTCTTTCTGATCTTTCCATTGGTGTAGATGCATGTGGTCAATTGTGCTCCAATCAACAAAGCCCCAAATTGTAGGAACTTGGTGATGAAAGTTTGTTGTTTGGTGAGAAACTTGGTCAATTGCCTCTGTTTTGGTCTTTCTGAGTTGAAAAAAAGATTTTGGTGATGAAAGTGTGTTGTTTGAGAGGGCCATAGATGTCTGATCCTGCATCCCTGATGGCTTCCTCTCGCTGAGTAAGAAGGCATAGTCAAGGGCTTACATTGCACGGTTTTTTTCGACAGTGCTATGTAAGAAGGCATATGTAAGAAGGCATAGTGATGTGTTTTAAGAAAACCGGTGTTGCATAGCCCACTTAAACCTTATCATGTGTGTCCCAAACGCAGGATAAGGGTGTTATTTAACACAATTGCACGGTGAAACAAACGTGACCCAATAGTTATCAACCGAAACTTACACCTTGAATATATCTACAGGTTTTCCTAAATTATCTATTGCATGATTATGAGAGTTCATAATTATCCCTACAAAAGGGGTTCAATATTTAACTACAATAGAGGCATGGTAAAATATACAACTTAGGCATCAAGGGAGCTTTTGGTCCCACAAAGAGGGCATATAGGGATGTCATGCCGTGATAGGAAAGTTTTTTCTCTTTCTGTTTTTCGGCCTTTTGCTTTTTGATTTTCAGCCTTTCCACTTCTTTCAGGGTTTTGGTGGTGTCGCCCACATGGTTCACTCTCTCTCCTCTTTGCTGCTTTACATGGTGGGCCAGCCTTATTTGGGTTTGGGTATCAGTGTAGCCCATATATGGGATTGGCTTTGGGCATCCGGGGGTGTTTTAGGCCATCCATAGGGGTTAGTGAGAGCCATAGTCATATATAGGTCTGAAATTGGCCTATATGGGTCTCAAAGTGGTCTAAATAGTGTTGAGAGTGATATTAATATGTGTTGAAGTTACAGTGCTGTTGAGAGTATATCGTTTTACATAATTAAATTAAGCTTAATTTAGTTAATTGATAGTTAATTTATAATTTATAACTTCAATATTTATAAAAAGTATACCATTGTATTTATTCTAATGAGATCTTTAATATAAGGTCAATCTTAAATATATTTGAATATTTTCTTTTATTACCAAATTAGAATTTCTCTATTTTCTCTCCACCCAATTGTCTTTCAACTTGTTTAGTAATTTTCAATGTTTGAAATGCATAAAAACTGTAAATTTCATAAATTAGAAAGTGCAAGAAGTACAACAACATTACTCATTAAATGAAATGACAAACATATAAAGGAAACGACATTGGCCTAACAACATCGGCCACAACGAGAACATAAAATTACAACAACGAAAAAAAATGATACAACAAACGACATTTTTCAGTGGTTTTTGTGAGGTGGGGGCCAATCAGGGATGTGCACACCATTTTTCCAATCTTTGATCTTTTTTTTTACTTTACAATCGTCACACGGTTGAAAGGGAGGGTAGAGGTCTCTCATCTTGTAGGTGCATACCACTCTAGGTTCCAGATCGGGCAATTTGTTGAACCAAGCATGGCGACCACTAGGGTGACAGGACAAGACCTTGTCCTCCAAACTACAGCAAAAGTCACATAGAGTTAATGTTGATTTGTCACACTTGCACAAGCTCCAATTTGGTTCGTTTGCGTCATACCTCAAACAATACTCACACAATGGTGCATTCAGGTTGGGGCCGCACTTACACAAACTCTTATCTCATTCTTGTTTACTAGGAATATAGGGAACTTTGGATAAGGTTGCTTAACAACAGTTTTGGAGAACGAAGCCAATTCTAACAATTGGATGTGGGTGTGTCAAGCTACCAATTAAACCTTGGTATTTATAGGGAAAAAGAGCATGGTCTACCCATTGGATACCCTTTATAATTCATAGATACTCAAATCAGACATGTGAAGCAATATTGTTGTGTATGGAATGAAGTGAGGAGTCAGTGTATGGTCTTGTCATTGTTTGAGTGAATTATTACTTAGACATGTGATGGTTGTGTCATGTCAAGTTAGATATTCGAATCCAATGAGTTTACGATATATCCAACTTTACTTCATTTCCAATACATGTCCAATACTTCGAGGTGACAGCCGTCATCTTTCTAAAATGTGTCATGACCGCCCCAACTTGTTGATTCCTAGCCACCGCTTGAGGGTGGGTAGTTCTCAATGAATTGATGAAACACTTTGTTCTAGAAAACCATATCTCGTTGTTGGGCGCTGATGACGCAATCCTCCGAGTGTTGTATCCAAGCCTCAACAAGAGCTACTTCTTCCTCGTTCGACCACTTCTTCCCTTTCAGGTTACCCATGAATGAAAACAAAAAAAGAATTTCATTTTCAATTTAGTGTGAACAAGATAGATGAGCGACTAAAGATATGAGGTGTGGATGAGCTATTTATATAAACAAAATGTTGAACTAGCCGTTGAGAAATATTCTAGAATTTTTGTGATTTTTTCAGAATTTTTATGTTTTTAGGGTTTAGGGTTTAATAATGTGAGCCGTTGATCTCCAACGGACACATTATTCTAGTTGTCCAGATAAAAATTTAAAAAAAAAAAAAAAAAAAAAAAAGCAGCTAGTTTTATATTTAAAAGAGAAAATTTTAACTAAAGGACTCCAATACACCTCATGTCTGTATTCAAGACATGAATTTCACTTTGTTTCAATTGAGGACTGAAATTTTCATTTTATGTCAATTAAGGGCCTTTTTTTTTTTTTTTTTAGATTTTATCTCAACTTTGGCTTTACGTTGGACCCATTAAACCTCCACCAAATTCAGAAAAATTATATTGTGTTCAAAGATATGTATCTCCGCTTTACAACCATATAAAGATCACCTAAATCGGACCTTTACTAATCCAGATAATCGGCCCCAAACTAGAGTACCCGAAACTATCCAATTTTCCAGATATTTTTCCAAAGGTTTGATTGGACAGTTTCGGGTATCCTACTTTGGGGCCAATTATCTGAAGTTGTAGATGTCCGATTTGAGTAATCTTTATATGGTTGTAAAGAAGAGATGCATAGCTTTAAACCCAGTTTAAGTTTGCTGAATTTGGTGGAGGTTTGATGGGTCTAATTTCGAGCCAAAATTGAGATAAAAATTGAAAAAACAGGATCCTTAATTGACATAAAATGAAAATTTCAGTCCTCAGTTGACACAAAGTGAAATTCATATCCTGAATGGAGACATGGAATATAATTGAAGTCCTTTAGTTAAAATTTTCCTAATTAAAAAAACAATTCAAACATTAACTTTTTGTGCTTGAATTAGAGCCGTTGATACCCAACAGACAACTCATCTCGTTTGTCCATCTCCTTCACGCGCTAGCCATCACGTCAGCAGCAAGTAGCTGACACACGGGTCCCGCCTCAACTGCACATGTCAGCCACAAAGATGGCGCCTCTCTCCATTCCACGTGCACTAGCCCCACCAAGTTTTGGGTTTCGTTCTCAACTGAAGCCCATATATAGAACATGGGTTGGCACTCCGTTGAGTTTGACACTCATATTTCAACCCACTACAATGAGTGTGATACCCATAAATGGGTATGGCACTCATTTTTCAGGCCAATATGGGTGGCCTTAGGTTTTAGATTCCAGTTTGTTGGTGTTGTGTGAGTCCCAAAATGATGTCCCTATATTGGTTTGGGTCTCACTCTCTGATGCCATAGTAGAAGGGCTAATAGTTGTTTGTGGGAACAAGAAGTTTATAACACTCTTTTGTAATTACCACCAGTCCGAAAGAAAAAAAATATATATCAAATTGAACACAGAGGGAAGGAGGTACAACCAAGGAGTAAAATTTCGTTTTTAAGGGGTATGGAAATTTTAACACCATACCAAATAAATTTTTGATGTAGAGGCCGGAGAGAGAGAGGGGAGGCAGAGACCGGAGGGAGAGGGGAAGAGAGCACCGTCGCCGGAGGGAGAGAAGAGATCGGAGAGGGTGTTGCAGAGCCGCGCCATCGTCGGAGGGAGAGGAGATCCGGGGAGGGAGAGGGAAGAAAGAGATTAGGAAGAGAGGAGGGAGAGGGAAGAAAGAGATTATGAAGGGAGAAGAAAAGAAAAACTGGAGAAAAAAAAGGAGGAAGGCCACTGCCCAGTTCCAGTGGAAGAAGACGAAGACGAAGGCCACAGGCCACCGGAGGAAAAAGAGGAAAAGGAAAGCAAAAAAAAAAAAGAGAAAAGAAAGGAAAAGGAAGAAAAAAAAAAAAAGGAAAGAAAAAAAAAANTAGTAGATAATATGTTAAATAAACATATGGTCAAGTTTCATTTAAAATTTTCATATTTTGATAGCAATTTTCGTCATTTTTGTCCAATTTTATCGAAATCGAAATTTTAATCGAAATTTTCGCGAAAATTTCCGTCGAAATTTCCATCGAAAATTTCCTCGAAACCGAAATTTTACTCCTTGAGAACAACTACTAACACCCTCTACTCTCATGGCTTTGACATTAGAGAACTTGGGCACTCTTCTGCCCATTCTAAGTACTGGATGTTAGCCCGGCCCACTCTCCAGGATGAAAGCCTCCATGTCCATGAAGTATAATGAATGATCATGTGAAGAACAACGTGGAAAGCCCTCCTCCCACCAAAAACACCCTTTCCTCTCCCACTCCCGAAAAAATGAGAGCAAACATTAGAGCCCAACTAGCACATGATAGGCATTTTCTTCTTTGGGGTTTTAATCAAAGGTGTTTTAGTTAGAAGACTAAAATGAAAAACAAAGTTAAGCCAAACCTCAACCGGCCTAAAACTTAAGTAAAAACTCAAACTGTTTACTAAGCATTCGGCAGATGCATCTGCGTGCATCTATAAACTAAAATATGCATCTACAACCTAAAACATGTCATTTGCAACAAAAAAATATGCAGATGCAAATGCAGATCCGCCGAGCTCTCGACAAGCTACTGAGCGCTCAATAATGTTTTTATCTGTCTCCGTCCGCACGTACACAGACAGATTGGATTGAAACTTAATTTTCTAATTGACTGAGTTTGTAGTTACAAATCTTTCAACTAGGTTTATGAGTAATTTATTATTTAATCAAAGGCTAGATTCAGAGTGCAATTAACCCAAAAATAAAAGACTCAGAATGCAAAACCCCCAACAAGTGCATTTTGTACAACATTAATAAATTGCTTGCCTTTGCCTATCAATAACTGAGATAGACAAGTTATTTCTGAAAGAAAAATGTTCCAAGTTGTTGATTTAGGTAAAAAATAATAATAAATAAATGAAAGTCTGAAACAACAGAATTTCGTGCATAAGTACCATATCAATCTTCAAATTTTACGGTATATTCCAAATTAGAAGCTCACTATCTTTGGCGCAATTACAAAATACAGTAAGCAATTAGAACCCTCTTTTCATTTTACTATTTTGTTCTCTTTTCTTTTGGCATGTACAAATTAACATTTGAGGGGAAATAAGAAAGTGTAGTAAGGAGCGGGCTTCAATGACCTGACTAAAATTGTCAAACTTGGAGTCTTCAGCATCTTTAGGAGAAATTAACCCAGACGTAACTGTGGAATTATTGATGCAGGATATCAACTTGAACTCCTAAATAGAAATGTACAGGATATCAAGTTGATACAGGTCAAAAGTGCGCTGTTAGAAACATGCAATCATCACCTTGGTTGCTAGGTAGAACACAATGGAATAGGTGGCTTTTCACCGGATGGCAAAGAACCTCTTCAGTTCAACTCGGCTCAATAAAAGTCTAGTCCAAACTGCCTGTGGCAAGCTCTTCAATTCTTACTTCATCATTCTGCTTTATATATGGGGCTAAACAGGAATCCAAAGTCCATTTTAAGCTTTTTCACTGAGACAGATAAAACTGTGAACTTGGGCTGAAAAACTGAGCAGCAATGCCGACGTGTCCAGAAGTGATGCCACATACATAGGCTATTTGTCCAACCACATCCTTAAATATCACCAAACCTGGAAAGTAGTTGTCCCATTGTTCCTCCCATTAGGAAACCAGCCACATTCAAAACAAACAGGAAGTTAAGTTCATAATAGTAATGACCTTAACTTATTCTGACGAATTAGCACAGCCAGCTTATTTTACAAAAGTTGACTAGGAAAAGTCAAAATTACTTCGATAACAACATAGGTCCAGGCTGCATACAGCCTCTGACGTGGTTAAATTCCAACCCATACTGCATCCTGATAATAAGAACATGGTAATAACCACACCCCCCCNCCCCCCCCCCCCCCTCCCACTCCCCCTCCCCCCAAACATTGGATCTTAGACTTCTCAGAAACATCTCTTTACCTCTCGCTTCTATATTCTCTTTTCCTACCTCCCTCCTTTTATTTTCTCTATCCTGCATCATCTGTTTCTGCACCTGTACTAATTCCCCCTCCCATGGATGACAGATAAGTATCATAAAAACATCTAACTTTGGCTGACTTTCCATCTCCCTCCACTATTATCCAAGTACAGGTAATAAAAAAAAAAAAAATCATATAAAGTACATCATGTTATCACAACTCAAGTAATAAAGAATAAGAAAAAGAAATGATGGTAGTATAAAATGTGAACAAGTCTGCCTCCTAAATTGAACTTTTTTCTGAGAAGTATATAGAGCATAATTCTGCTTGAAGACAAGTAAACAACTCAACATGCATAGACCAATAATACATGCAACTTATCCGCCAGAATATGAAAATATACAAAGGAGTTGAAATGGAGTCTCTTGCACATACCCAGGATGCAGTTATTACCATGCAGTATGTAAATGATCAGCCTTGTGTGTTACTGGTGGGCCTCTCTTCTGAGCCAACATATCAACAAAACAGCAAGAACACATAGACCGATATAGCCCAATCCTACAAATTTAGGAATTTATTTTTTCCTCCTGTTAAAACTTTTTACTATACTGCAGGCCTCTTCAAAACGGGCATGTTGGACCAGAGAATCCAAAATTAGATTACAAATAGAAGAATCGGGAAAACAGCCATATGCTTCCATAGAGAGAAATATCTCCTTTGCCATGTCAAGTTTTCCTGAGTCACACAAAGCCTTGATAAAAGCACTGTATGTATAATTGTCAGGATTCAAACCGAGTGTTAACATACCAAGAAAAAGTTTCTCTGCTTTCTCAACCTTGTTCATCCTACAAAGACTTTGAATAAGAGCACTAAACGAGTAAGCGTCTGGTTTTATTCCATCTTCCTGCATTTTTTTCATTAGTCTCATCGATCTAGCAATATCTCCAATGAGACACGAAGAGCGTATTAATATATTGTATGTGATGGCATTTGGAATGACACCCCACCTAACCATCTCAGCAAAACAATCAAAAGCATCATCAATCCGGTACACCCGACAAAGGCCATCAATTATTGAACTTAAAGTGAACAAATCTGGTTTAAATCCATGCTCTAAGAGCATTACCAACAGTTCATGTGCCTTACCTACCTTTCCATCCTTGCAATATCCAGTAAGAAGTGTATTGAAAGTAACTAGGTTAGGAGGAATACCTTTGCTCTGCATATCTCCAAAAGCCTTTGATGCCCTGTCCATCATTTGGGCTTTGCAGAAGCAATCAATTACCATGTTATATGAGAAGACATTGGATACAAGTCCATCTTTGATCATTTGATCAAAGATTCGATTCCCCTCTTCACTCTTTCCTGCCTTGTACATAGCTTCAACAACTGCAACATAAGTATTAAACCCTGGTTTCACACCTCGTTGTATAAAACTTTCAAATACTTCGTGGACCTCATTCTGAGGATGAGGTAATTCCTTTATCAAACAAACCATTATGATGTTGAATACTGAACTGTCAGGCAAATAACCTTTTGCACCGGATTTCTTTAAAAACAAAGCAATCTCTCTTGCCATATAATTTTTCGAAAGGCAATACAGTATGGTATCACAAGCTACTTTAAACAAAACAGACTCCCTTTCAACAAAACTCAATAACAACTCAAAAGCCTTACTGGGGGCCATGCAACGAAACACCCCATGAACCAATGATCTGATAGCAGCTTCATTAGGAGTCACATTCATCTCCCTCATTATCTCTAAAACCCTGAAAGCTTCGTCAACCCTCTTTGAATTACAAAACCCATCAATCAGGATTGTATAGGTAAAAACATTAGGCAAATATCCCAAGCCCTCCATTTGTTTGACCAAGCGAAGTGCCTCATCCACAATACCAATCTTGCACACTCCATGAATGAGGATATTGTAAGTGAAAATATCGGGTTTGCAGTTATCCGCAGGCATCTGTTGGAATTTCAAATAAGCCAAGTCAAGTGAATTGGACTTGATTAACGCATCGATTACAGCATTGTACAACCTTGTGCTAAGACAAAGACCCAAAAAAGATATTTGCCCAAAGACCTCAGCACAATATTTTGCCAAACCCAACCTCCCCCAACTGCCGATCAATACGCAAAGCAAGGCTTCAGTGACCTTAAGACCTGAATTCTTAATATCTTTTAGCAATTCAACAGACAATACAACCGGGCCTTTCCGGTAAAGGGTGTTGGCTAACACACCACGAACCGATTGATTCTTTGAGAATAACGGGTCGCTATTCGAAACCCATATGTAAAACTTCAAAGGGTGTAATGGGTTTTCTTGGTTTTGCAAGACACTAGCAACAAACTGAGGATTTAAAACGATCCTCTTGGCCTTCAACTCGTGGTCCAGCAATAAGAACCAGTCCTTCCGTGAAAGAATTTGAGAAATGTATAGGTGATCGATTGGTTTATTATCAACGCGAAATTTGTGATTGTCAGCTGATACGGGATTGTTTGAAATGGAAACCAAATTAGGAATTTGAAGCTCAAGGTTGGGTGTAGAAGAATTACCTTTAAGAGGAGCTCCAGTGTTGTCAGGAGGTGTTCGATTCAGAGCTTTTCTGGGTTTGTTTTGTGATGAGATTTCTCTATGAAGTTCACTCCGACTGTACGCTTTATCAGGGAGGTTTCTGAGTGCAGGTGAGGCCCTAGAAGCTAAAGAAGAAAGCCATCTCATATCCCTCACCATGCAAGTTGTAACACTAATCAATTAACAGAATGAAGAACGAAGAATTAGGGTTCAGTAAAATGGCAAGATAGAATGTGCATATGTATTTTCCATGTATTTATAGCTACATATAGTATATTGGTTGACAATAAAATAATTAGTATATGTATCCGACTCTCTGATGATTTGGCTTGAATTGATTCTTCATCTATTTTTTTTTTGGTCGATCCATCTATTTTTCATTTTTTCTTAGATGATTTTTTTAAAAAATATAATTTATTTTTCTCCATCCAATTTTAAGTTAAGTGTTCAAATACTCATGGTAAGTAATGAATGCTCGTGTAATTATTACTTTGACATGATCTTATTATACAATTGCAATCACATTTTTAATGAAAAAATTTACATTTAGGACATAAATTTTGGGGTAAATCGTATTAGGGGACAAATATTTTAGGCCATGTCACTAGAGAACAAAAACATTCATTTTGTGTCATAATAGAACTTTTCGTCACTTTTGTCACATGTTAAAAAAGATCACATGACATGCACATAAACTTTTTTTCATGAACAAAAATGTCAATTCAACTCAAACTTCAAAGTCATAAAATAAAAAGTATTAATTAATTAAAAGTAAAAAAATTATAAATTTCCTATAAGTCCAAAAATTATAAGATAGTTAAGTGGAAATTCAGTCACTATGAATATTAACCGTTAGGACAATCTATCATATGCCTAAAGTAATTAACAAAGTTTGCACCTCTTTGTCCTCTAACTTTTCACATGACTACCTCTCTCTCTCTCTCTCTCTCTCTCTCTCTCTCTCTCTCTCTCTCTCTCTCTATGATCATCCTCAGCCAATATCTCTCCTCAGAAGCACAAGCTCAAATACAATGCAAATGCGTTGTCGATGTCGTGGAGTTCGATCCTCCTCCGCCGATATCACTCCTTAGAAGCGCAAGTCCAAATTTGATGTGTCACCGATGCATCAGAGTTCAATCTACTCTCTAATGAAAGTGAAAGCAAGTAAATACTTTGTTAAAGCTTTTCTTTGATTTTTAAGATATGTATTTTCTGTTTTGCAAATATTTAAAGTTAGATATTTTTCTATTTCCATTATTTAATTGTTATTTATAAGGGCCAAATTACAAATAAATCAATAAAAAATTTCAAATTACACATTAGTCAATGAACTATTCTAAAATACCATAATAGTAATCATTGACCAAAATGAATTAAATAAAATTATATACACTCTAAAACTAGACATAAGAAATACCATAAATTACAGCCATTGCCACCGGTTCATTGCTTCCTACGTTGCTAATGTAAGTACCTTGTTTAAGGCCATCTACAATACGCGCCAAAAACCCAAGCCAAAAGCCATATTGGGTACATTATGGGTTTTTCCAACACCAACGGGCCAGAAAAGGTAACCCAATTAAACTCAAACCCAAAAAGAGACCCCCAAATATGGGTGCCCAGGAAACCCAAACCCATCAATAGTGAGGCCCACGTTTGCTTTTTGTAGAGCAGAAAAGGACTGTTGCATGTGGCCGACCATGCTCTGTCTATGGGGTCCACTCGCTGACGCGTGCACAGATGACAAGCATTACATGATCGGATGATTCACATTTTGGAGCCGTTGAGATGGAATGGCTGGGATTTAATGTGTCCAACGGTCACCTTTTTGAATCAAAGGAGCGGCTAAGATGATTAGGCAGTTGCTAATCAACGGCCCAGATCGCTCACACTTATATCATACAAAATTAATAAAAAACATCAAAAAATATCAGAAAAATCATAAAAAATTGCATAAATCTTTTAAAATTTCCCCTAATTTTATAACGGCTAGTAAACACAAATTTCTATATATACCTCATTCTTCTTAGTTTTTTCTTGACATCCTTCTCTCTTTTATACAAGAATTTCTTTAAATTTAGTGAATTCAATATGGTTAGAGGTCTTGATTGGTCCGCAAATGAAGATCATGCTCTAGTGAAAGCTTGGCTAGAGAAGTCTCCAAATGCAATTCTTGGTGCGAATAAAAAAAAATCAATTTTTTGTGAGGGAGTCTTTCTGGTTGTTCTGCGTAATTTGGGCACACCAACTATACGGAAGGTTGGCGGACTTAAGTCGCAGTGGACGGACATTGCGAGCGCTTGCAACAAATTTTATGCGGCGTTGATGGAGGCCGAAAGAAAGCGTCAAAGTGGTGCGAATGGGCAAATGGTGGAAAGTTTTATTTTATCAATGTATATATTTAATTGTAAGACATATGTTTGTAGCATTTATTTATTTTTTGTTTGAATGTTTGTACCATTGTTAGTTGATGATTTATTCATGGATTTTAATTTTTGTAGTTTGGGGAAGCACTTGAGATATTTGAAAACAACAACCACGAAAAAAAGTTTGGCATGAATCATGTTTGGGGCGAGTTACGTGAAAGCGCCAAATATGCATTCGCAAATAGCATGGTGCGGGCGAGTGATCCAGAACCACCCATTGACAATACACCAGATGATACAGATGACCCCCACACTGAGGTAGCACTTGATATAGATGATGACCTACCATCATTTCAACCAATAGGACCATCAGAACCAAGGCCACTAGGAAGAAATACAGCAAAGCGGGCCAAGGCAATTGAACCCCACCAACTTGCAATGGTGGATGAATTACATGTACGAGTACAATATATGAAAGGTCAAGGGTATCTGACAGAGAAACTGCTAGGCAAGAAATAGAAGAGGCGAGAAAGAGGGCGAAGGAAGCAAGAGAAAAGGTGAGACTTGAGAAGCAGTCTATTGGAGAGGAAATGTAGATTATGGCCATAAACACTTCCAACATAAATGACTTTTAAAAATAATATTGGGAGGAGAAACAAGCTGAAGTAATGGCAAATAGGCGGGCACATGCTACCTCAAGCTCGGAATACACATCATCCAGATACTACCCGGATATCTCCGACCTCAACTAGTCATACTCAGGGTACCCTCCAAACATTTAGAGTACGTTGGACTATCAATTATATTGTATTTTGATTTATGTTGTAGTTTCAATTATGTTGTAGTTTGAATTATGTTGTTGTTTAGGGTTTAGGTTGTAATTTGAATTATGTTGTATTTTGAATTATGTTGTAGTTTCAATCAATGAGTTAAATTTCGAGATTTTCGGCGAAATTTCTGCAAAAATTTCGATTTTTGAAGGTACCGAAATTTTATCACACAACCATAAATATTTCGCCGAAATTTGGCGAAATTTCGCTCAGAGAAATACAAACCCAACCCTTTTTCATGGAGTTTATAGATCTTCGTCTGTCTTGGCATGATTGGGGAGGGAAGAGAGAGACGAGTGAGAAGAGAGAAGAGATGGGGAGGGAGAGGAGGAAGAGAGGGAAGATCTGGGAAGGATTGACGCAGAGATCCTTGCTGGCAGCAAACCCAGCCACCGGCGTAATTGGAGAGGAAGGAGAGAGAAAAGAGAGAAGAGAGAAGAGATGAGGAGGGAGGAGAAAGAGGGAGGAGAGAGAAGGTCTGGGCGTGGGTCTGGTGGCTGGGCAGTGGGAAAGAAGAAAGGAAGTGGGTTTGGTGGCTGGGCAGTGGGAAAGAAGAAAAGAAGGAAAAGATGAAGTCACGGGAAGAAAGAAGAAAAGAAGGAAAGAAAAGAAAAAGAAAAAAGAAAGAAAAAAAAAAGGAAAAAAAAAAAAAGAGGAAAAAAAAAAGTTTAGGATTGGTTGAGGACTTTGAGGTTTGGGGTCTTTTGTGCAATTAGAAAGAAAAAAAAATTTGGATTTCGTTTAGTTGTTTTTAAATCTTAAATATATCCTAATATATTTCTATATAAAAATAATTAACAATATCTTAAAGAGTTTAAACCCTAATATCTTATATCATATCCTAAATAATATAGAATACACATTATAAAGTATATAAAATTTAGTGTATATAGGATTTAGTGTATAAATTATAGAGTATAAAGAATATACTAATTTCATTTATTCATTATACTAATTTTATTAATAGTATTTGCCTACAGCGTGCATTATATTCATATTATATCACATGAAATTTACTATATAATTTAGTTTCTTCAATGTTTTTTATCAATGTAGTAGATAATATGTTAAATAAACATATGGTAAAGTTTCATTCAAAATTTCCGTATTTTGATAACAATTTCCATCGTTTTCGTCTAATTTCTGTCGAAATTTAAAAATCTTCGAAATTTCCATCGAAATTTCCTCGAAACCCAAAATTTTATTCCTTGGTTTCAATTATGTTGTAATTTGAATTATGTTTAATTGAATGCATTATTGCTTTAGAATTATGTTTTTTATTTAAAGAATACTCAGCTGATCGATATGACTAGTAATGCATGATACAACTACTCTCTCACACTGCATTTGAAGACTGAAACCCTAAGCATGAACTGAGCAGTCTTATCAATGTTATTGCATGAATATTGCTCAATGGGTCTCAAACCATTATGGACCGTCAATTGTTATCTACAAGTATGTAGACTTCTCTATAAATGGTGATACCTTCGTCCATTAAATTTAACATAGTTTTTATCTACTCAGGATAATTTTTCATTCGATAACCACTTCGATAAATCTTTTGTACTATTATCCGTCCTCGTCTTCAAGCAATCATGAGTCTTCTGATTCCGACAGAAGTTACAAGAGGGATGAAGATGAAGACAGAGAGATTGTGGGCCGTTTAATTATGTCAATGGTACCTCAGTCGTTACCCCACATCCATGGCACGGTGGTACGTCTTCCAGTCGGAGTTACACACACTGAGATAGGGAAGGCGCTCACGAACGGTTGATGGAGAACTACTTCATCCATGCACTGATAGAGGACACTGTGACTTTCCGTAAACGATACCGTATGCATCAACCCTTGTTCAATAAGATTCTCCATGATAATTGGTTCCAATCCAGACTCGATGCAACTAGTAGATATGATTGCACACCCCATCAGAAGATGATCGATTGTGACTTTGAGAGTGATGGCGTATGGCTGTCCATTCGATGCGATTTCAGAGTTACTGACTATAAGCCAGAGCACCGTCAAAGATGTATTATATAAGTTCGTCCGAGCAATCTCAGACGTCTATGGGGAGGAGTATCTTTGCAACCCTAATCTGGAGGATATGAGACGACTTATGAGGAAGGACTGTCAGAGAGGATTTCCAAGTATGATCGATAGCTTAGATTGCATGCATTGGGTGTGGCAAAATTGCCCAATAACTATTAGCAAGCTCACTATTGTGGGCATTACCATATCTCAACCGTTATTCTAGAAGCAGTTGTCCTTATGACACGTGGATATAACATGCAAATTTCAAATTTCGAGGTGCTATGAATGACATTACCGTGCTAGACTGTTCACATCTTTGATGAAGAGATATCTGGAAGAGCCCGTAAGGTAAAATACACTATCAATGATGTGGAATACAAAATCTCATACTATCTTACTAATGGGATCTACCTCAAATGGGCGACTTTGATTTAATCAATACACAGTCCAGTGCTAAATCATCACAAATTGTTTGCTTTGAGACAAGAGGGCTTCCAAAAGGATGTGGAGAGGGCATTTGGGATTCTAAAAGCCCGGTGACAGATTATAAAACACCCCGCTCATTATTGGGAACCAAATGATTTGGGGTTTATCATGAAGGTGTGCATAATATTACACAATATTATTGTCGAATATGAGTGACCGAAGATGATCCAGCCTAGATGGAGTTTGACGCGGAAGAGACCGTTAGAAGGGCAAAAGCAGAATATGATAGTGTGCAATCAAGTGTACAAGGACCGACTCCATCCTCATTACTTGATGAGAAAGCTCGTCGCAATTTGATTAGGTCAAGACAAGTGATCATGAATGCATTTCTGAAAGAAGATTTGATTGAGCACATATGGATTCGAGAAGGAAATGCATTCACAATTCGAAAATCGAAAATTCAAAACCGAAAAAGTTCGAAAAAGTTTGTAAACCGACCAATTACCGAAAGAAACTTAATATGTTATTATCGAAAAAAACTGAAATATATACGAAATTTAGTTATATATGATTGTATAATACTATTATGTTAGTGGTACCATAAATATTAAAATACTAATATTATAAACAACTATAAGAAAATATAAATGTATGATGTAACATATTAATATTATCAAAAGTGTGGAGTTAAGATATAGAATCATTTTCTAATAAAGTAAAGGTTATTATTTTTAGGAAAATAAGAACCTCATTTAATTTTAAGTAAGTAATGCATATATATATACAGTTTTTTTTTTAGAGAGGTCATCCGCAAATTTTGAAATTTGCAAATGTCCTCTCTAGAGAAAATCCCTATATATATATCTACTTATATTTACCAGTATATATACATATTAAATTAATAAGATATGTATTAATATATATTATTAAACTACTTATACTAGTATATATTACTAATATTAATATTATTGCAATTAATACTAGCATTATACTAAACTACCAATACTTGTGCAAAAATATATCCATCAAATATTATATGTTATGCATCTTATTTAATTAAATTTTAATTTATATTGGTATATAATAATTAGTATTATTATAATTAAACTGAAAATATTAGATACTAAAATTACCGAAATCAAACCGAAAATCAAAGTTTACTTAAAATTACCGAAATTGAAAAATACTAAATTTTTTTGTTTTGATTTTAGTAAGCCCCAATACTTGCTTTAATAAGCAACAAACAAAGAAACCAACTTTTATTATTGAAAATAATAATAATAATATAACACAGGTGACACAATAATAGTGGTCACAAACAGTAAAACAAAGACACCAAAACTACATTAATTACAGCTGCACTTCAATCATAAAATATAACTTGAACAGAGTTATCTCTAAATTAAGAAGAAAGCCTAAAGAGAAGACAAAACCAAACTGTTTGTGCCTAATTTTCCTATTGGCCACGTGGCAAGGATGTAAGCCCAAATTTAAAAGCCCAAAGGTGTACTAAGTGATCTCCAAGGCCCATTAAAGTTGTAAACCCACAGTGTCTGGAAAGAAGATGTTCTTGCTGAAGAAATCGTTAGGGCAAAAAGAATGAAGCCAATACCAAAAGGACAAGTGTCCTGTGAGAGCTGTCAAGATAAGTACCAAGCTTTTGGAAGGTTCATTCATGGACATACATGTGTCAACAATCTGAAGGTGGGAGTACTAGGGTTTCAACGCCACTTCCACTATAAATACCCCATTGAAGGAAGAATTCAGGACTCTACACACCCATACCCAAAAACCTGCAGCTTTTGCAAATCTCGACACACTGCCATGCTTTGAATTTTGTTCTCTTTGTTTCTCCTTTAAGTTTATTGGTCATTAAGTCTTGTATTTATTTTTAGTTATTTGACATTTATTTTTCAAATGATTGTATTCAGTTTATTTCAATGATATTTATTACCTTTTCTGAGCACTCATTTCAAATCTAGTTACTTATTAATATTTAATGCCTTGTTTTTAGTTAATTTATGATTACCATGACTTCTCGTGCATCTGCACGGATTGATTAGTGGTGAAAACCACTATTATCAGCCTAGTCTAGAATCTAGATGCGATTGAATTTACTCTCTTTACCAAGATCTAATATTTTCACTTAAGCACTTTGGCTCTCAGTCATACAATTTGCAATTTGCACATTTGAATTCACAAATACTGATGATGTGAAAAGGGAACACTAACAAGTCCTGAAACGCCCAGGCAAAGAAAAGAACCTTTACCAAGTTTAGAGTTCTCTTGGTAATACATTCTTTTGATTTTGCCTAATTTTCCTCTTTACTTTAATTTTTTCTTCCTTGCATTTGTCCAAGTACAAAATTACTTGGTGGCACGCCCTAATCCCAAAAAAAAAACCAACGATATGGATCGAATCCTAGCCCTCTACATGGCAGAGACATTTTTGTCCATAACACAGACCCTATCCCACAACTGATCTACCTCCTCACCCTTAGCTTCCCCAAAATCCTTCTATTTCTTTCTAATCAAACCACTCAAAAGATTGTCATCGCAGTACATCTCCCCAGCACTATACCTTCTTTTTTTTTTTTTTTTTTTTTTTTTTTTTTTTCCACCCCTGAAAAACTTATATCTCTCACACAACAAAGCAAAACATGATCTTGGATTAATCCACATTTGCCTCTCGAAACAAATTCTCATAATGACAGGGCTATAGGGTAATTAAGCAATAAATGATTCAAATTTTTGCACATCACACACCATTGGGGAAATAGGCACCAAGAAGGCCCTCTACTCTGAACCATATTACAAGTATTCGATTTGGACATCTCTGAGCAATAATCTAGCTCACACCTTTGGAAGCACTCTAGCCTTCCAAATGGCATGAAGAGGTCTGAGGAAAGAAAGAGTTGTCCATTAGTTGCTTTGGAAAGGATTTGCAACAAAAGTCTCTTGAGGACTCAAAATTAATTCCAAATCTACTATCCGGACTAGATGGAATCATGCATGGAACCAGCACTACAATCTCTAAACTAACCACTAATTCAGATAGCTCTCCACCTGAAAAGTTAATATAAGAGAATCTCTATTCTCTATTATGCTAAAGAAACCTAAAAATATGATTGACATGTTTGTACATAAATGTGTCCTACGTATGCACATGCATTATCAATGATCTTTGGCCTAAACGGCACCTCTTCTTCACCAAACAGAGAACACTAGGTCAAAGAACACTAGTTAGCGAGAAGAGAACTATTCCCTCGCATTTAG
Organism: Dryas drummondii; assembly: GCA_003254865.1. Lineage (NCBI taxonomy): Eukaryota > Viridiplantae > Streptophyta > Magnoliopsida > Rosales > Rosaceae > Dryas > Dryas drummondii. Next base: position 452,992 of record QANW01003660.1, read on the forward strand.
TTTATAATCGCTATTTAGTTGTTGTAGGACATGAACGGAGACACAGGTGACCACAAAGAGGAACAAGAGGAAGACAAAGAAGCACATGTTAGTATCCATGTCCCTTGTATTGCATTGTCCATACGCAACAAGAGGAACGATTATCATAAATTGAAATCCTTGTAACCAGCTTGAAACCATCCAGAGACACATGGTTGAGGACCTTCTAGTTGATAGATTGGTCACTACAAGTTTCCTTTCCAGTTTCTGTTTTTTCCAATCAAATTGTGATTTTATTAAAGTGATATTGTGGTTCAATTTATTTAAAGAGAGCTGCTATTTGCACACCCCTAATTTTCTCTTTGCACACAATTTTCTCCTACACACCCCTTATTAATTTGTTAAACATAAAATTTCTTTTTTACACACCCCTATTATGACCAAAATACCCCAATCTCACTAATATGTCTAAATTTCTCTTTACACACCCTCTCAACCCAAACATTACACACCCCCACCAACACACACCCCCCTTCCTCACCCCATCTCACCTCACACAACTAACCACCAGCCCCCACCATTGCCGACACCCATCTCCGGCTTCATCACCACCGTCATCGCCGTCGTCAGCACCGCCGCCGTCAGCACCGTCGTCATCAAATTTCTGCCACTCATATCCCCACCACAGCCACTAGAAGTGAGTTTCTCAAATAAATTAGTTGTAAATGTAAATCTAATACTTTTTTATCTAATTTGAATTAGCTAATCCATCCCAAATACCGTTTTCGTCTGTTTTACTAGATTTGTAGGGAGGATTTGGGGTTTTGGAGTGAGCATTTTCGGGGTTTTTAGTTTTTTGATTACGCATCTCGTTCGGCACTGGTCTGCCGAACGAATTCATCTTACGTCGCCTATACGACAAAATCTCATGTGCACATGGCAAACAGTGTGTATGGCGAATAGTGCAATCACACGGTAATGTTCTAGTCGGATTTGAATCGGCCCTACAAAAAGAAAAGAATTATATTAGTCAGTAAGCATCACATTAATGAAGTGTTCATGGTTGTAATTATAGTTGAGTTAGTATCCAAATTACCGGCCAATCTCACAAGCAATTATAGTCAATGCCGCCATAGATACATAACCAATCAAATCTTTCAATTCCGGCTGTCTCATTTTGACTTGGACAAACGTTCGACTCTTCTCAAATGATGCCTTGATGTGTGTATGCTGCAATACTAACAATGAGTGTATATGTGCCCAAGAGGTATCAAAGGGAAGCTGGCTAGAGCCAAGTTCCATTTTTAGCTTCGCGTGTGCACTTTCCGCCCTATTAATAGAGTCAAGTTAGTTTATATACAACACAATATAATAATTAACAAGTAATGCCAAATATGTGAAAGTGTTTACCTATTAGAAGTTGTATTACCAAAATGCATACATGTGTCTGTCCATACAGCCACAAACTTTTCCTTGAAAGGTATCAACCAAGTGTCCTTCAAATAGTCAATAACTCCAGGAACCCAACCGAACTTAGATTCAATCTGCTGTAAGTCTCTTAAATACACATCTTCTGACGTTGAATTTACCAAAGAATACCATGAACTATAAAACTTATCCCAATCATCCTTGGTTCCAAACTTTTTCTTGCAATTTTCCATCACATTTTTGCTAATGTGCCACCTACACAATAAATGTCTAGCAGTAGGAAAAACTGCAGAGATTGCATTCATGAGTGCTAGATCTCGGTCTGTGACAATCACACCAGGAAGACAATCATCGCTGAGTAACGACCTCAATCTAGTCAAAGCCCAAATGTAATTGTCTTCCTTCTCATAACTAATGTAAGCAAGTGCAACTGAGAAAGTCATGTTTGTGGATGTGACCCCAACAATCTCAAAGAGTGGCAGACGGTACCTATTAGTCTTATACGTGCAATCCATGATCAATACATGTGGAAATGCACGTAAGAGATCAACACAACCAGGGTGGCTCCAAAACAAATCAGTCACAATATCATCACCACCAGAACATCTATGTCACTCAAAGTATTTGTGTTCAGATAACTTATTTAGCAAACACTGCATTTCAGTTTTTCCAGCCTTCTCTTTCACCCTATTGCAGTGTCTGACATTGTATATTGTTTTGATTGTTGTTGTATTCGAATAATCTCTTTCCTTCAAGATGGTCAGAATCTGCTTCGGTTTCACTAAACTCTTAGACATATCCACCAATAAAGAACTCTCAGTTTCAGATAATCTCCCCACAAATGAATGTCCTTCACCAGTAACTAAAACTCTATGGTTATGCACTCCACATACCACACTTAGCATCCATTCATCCTCATTACCAGTTTGCACACCCTTTAATGAGAAGGGGCATCCACATCTTTTTGTAGTAGAGTCCCTACCATCTTTAGGACGTTTTACTATACAACTATCAGCATCATACTTGGATGGCCTATGGTGACCACTTCGTTCGCAACCAAGGAACACTCTAGCTTTCTTCTTCCCCACCCCTGTTGTATTAGACCTCATAATGACAATGACTATGTTGTTCGTCCTTCCTTGTGCACGTGCCCAGCTAACCAATGCATCCCTCGAATGAAATATCTACACATATGTAATTTACATTATTCACATTTCAACTACATTTGCAACATATATTTCCCAAATAACAAATTCATACCTCGTTTGTTGTGAATTCATGACTATAGTCACGTGAGTATTCGGTCAAAACCTTGGCCTCGACCTCGACCTCGACCTCGGCCCCGACCTCGACCTCGACCTCGGCCCCAATGTAGTCCTCAACCTTGCTGTTTCGAGTAGAAGCACCACCATATTGCTCATATTGATCATCATCCTACACATAAAACATGAAAATAATGTCAAAACAGTACGTTCGGTGGAAGATTACCGAACTAAATGAATATGTTCGGTAGAAGCTTACCGAACGAAATCATATTGTTCGGTAGTAATCTGCCGAACCAATAACCTTCGTTCGACAGTTGGCTACCGAACAATATCGATTTTTGTAAACAAAATACTTCATTCGACAGATGTCTTCCGAATATATGTAAAATGTTCGGCATATGTCTGTCGAAATTCATAAGTTCATTCGGCAAACAGTCACCGAATGGATTTTTAAAATTTTTTTTGTAATTTTCATTCGGCAGTTACCCACCGAATATGTTAGTTGTGTTCGGTAGTCATCTGTCGAACAATATAGAAACGTTCGGTACTGGTTCGCCGAATGAACCGCGAACAGTAAATGAAAAACACGAAAAAAAAATCCAAAAAATTACGTTCATACCTTATCGGAAGGCGAATAAGGGACGAGTGAAGGCTCCATTCATGAAAACTAATATGTATTTTTACAATCTTATTGCGTATATGTGACCAAGAGAGAAAACTTAGGGTTTAATGGAGGAAAAATGAAGAGATGAGGTTATGAGAGGAGGGGGTGTGCAATGAGAGTTTTAGGATTATTTTGGCTGAGGTTTAAGAGTGTTAGGTGGGGTGTGTAAGAGTGTTGGGATGGGTGTGTAAGGAGAGTTTTTTTTTTTCAAATAATAAAGGTTGTCTTTTTTGGTCTTTTCTCTTTGTGTCAATTAAGTAATTTCACAAATTAGGTTGTTAAGAGTGTGCAAAGAGAAAATTAAGGGTGTGCAAATAGCAGCTCTCTATTTAAATGGACTTGAGAAGTGTATAGAACAGGTGTCTTCAGCATTCGTCATGGCATTCCTTCACATTCTAGTAATACCATAGAAATTTATCCGAGAGATACTCTCAATGCTGATAAGCGCCAACTACATATGCTATTGAGCCAAAATGTTCTTTTAGTACATACTAAGTACATGTTAGCATTAGCAAAGTTATTCTACTATATATTAATTAAGTTTAATTCATACTGTTTGCTTGCAGCCCGACACGAGCTCATCAGAGGGAAAACAAAACAAATTCATTCCAATCATGATTAATTCCGGAATTCTTTCATGAAAATTTAATGCTAATCATATAAACTTGGGTGAGAGAGAAATAAAAATAGAAGGATATCTTGTCTGTAAAATTCATTCTCTGAAATCCTTTATTGATTCACCTCTCAAATGGGTAACATCACAAATTCTTCCATTACCCAGCAGCCAACAGAAAACCAGTAAAGAACTCTAAAATTACAACCACCAAGGCATCAGACATAGTATACGGACCCCACCACAATATGCATCCATTTGACTACTTCTACATTGCCAAAGACCAACCCCCCTCAAAGAAAACAATTAAAAAAAATACAATAAAAATGGGTGAGTCATCATTGCCTCCCTGCCAAGCATGCCTGGAGTACCACCTATTTGCTCTAAACAACTGACCGTGAAGAAAATTAAGGAAGAAAAGGGTGTCAGCTATGCTTGCAGTCTGACTGCTCAAGATGGCCAAATTAACACTCAAAATTTGTCGGTGAGTGAAGAATTCATAAAAGGTACAGAAGTGCGTTGTCACTGCATGCATGCCTAAAATGCCTAAGCACAACTACCGGTTGATACAACTGTTGCCTTCTTGCCAACAGACTCGCTGTGGTGCCCACCACCTCTTTCAGATGGTGCCACTAATTCTTTGTTAGTCTCTTCTTCCAACTGCAATACTTGAGATATGCTGTCAGATATCTGGTTTAGAGATTCATGTTCATATATAACTGAAGCATCTGTTTTTGTTTTTGAGCTAATGTCATGTTCAGTTCCTGGTATTCCTTTTCTATTACTTCCTTTCAACTGCAGGGCTTGATCAAACCTATTAGAAATTTCCTTTACAGAATCAACAGCAGGCGAATCAGAAGCATCTGTAGTTGAACAAGCTTGTTGTCTGGCTTTCCTTTCCTTCAAGGATTGTTCCCGCTCATCATAAAATTCAATATCATCTATGATAGATGTTTTCGCATCATAGTCATTGAAAATTTTCAGAAGCTCAATACCTTGTTTCAGATTCACCTAATATATTTCATCAAAAAAGAAAATCTCAGGGAAATGTAAACTGTAAATCAGAAAAAAGAGACAAACCTAGACAAAGAAGTAAAAGGAATAGATTGAATGCATCATGTATGATATGTGTACTATACAAAGAGTTAATAACTGGTATGTCAAGACTGAGATTGTCGTTATCAATACTACATACTAGATTGACCTTAGACCTGAAAAAAAAAAAAAACCCAGAACTGTAACCTGCTGGATGGAAAAACCAGTTTGGAAACCCTTCCTTTTAAAAACAGACCAGAGTTTGGAAAGCCATTCTTTCGGGTGACCCATAAGTTAACAATTTGTTCAATCACAACTGTATTCTGGTTGGGCAGAAATAAGGCTTCCCAACTCCAATTCAAACTTGGCTCGTTCATTCTTCAGTTAAACTGGCTATGACTTAATCCTACTGTACCACTACAAGCCACACTCTTCAATATATTATCTCATCACTCTCAAGGTTAAATTGTAACAGCCCATACATTCACAATTCTAAAACTTGAAAAGCCCAAGGCAGTTGATCAAAACCTATCAAATCTGAACATATGAAATTTCATTGAGCAACCAAAACTCCAATATACTGAGAAACATCATCCAAGAAGGGGCTTCCTCTAGGGCCATAGTGGAAACAGAAACCTACTAAAAAATGTCCAGGTATAGTTGAAAACAAAATCTAAGCTGAAAATGGAGATTTTGTTTCTAAATGGAAGGGACAGAAAGATGGAGAGAAATACGCTACCTCCTGACAATCTCGGCTGTGAGTGACGGGCTTATTATCATTATTTTCAAGTAGAATGTGACGGAACTGAATGTTAGGAACATCCTTAATAATATGCCACTGAACTGGAAATTGCCCGCTCCACCTGTCTTGCTGCCAGTAATCAGCATCTTTCTCAAAATCTACAGGTCCAGCCATTTCGGCTACTCCGCAAAACTGTCCACTAGCATTAACCTGTTGCAACCAACAAAATCTAAGAGGACTGACATAACTAAAAGGAAAGGTAGTTTAGATCATATCACCAACAAATATAGAATAATTCTAGCACAGGAAACAAGTTTCTTATATGTACCTATAGTTTAAAAAAGAAAAAAAAAAAAAAAGTCAGTTTATTTCTTGGGCTGGCATGAAAATTCCTTCCTCAATGGGAAAGAGATGGAAACAGAGGTGTACAGAAAGAATGTAATAAGGACTAGTGCAACACAAAGACCATGAATCCAGTCTTCTGTGAAAAGTTAAGTTGATTAAAACTTACAGAAAGCCTTCCTTTACTACCACCGACTGGGCTTTAGCCTTTTCTTCGTTCCCCCAATCAGGTAAAATAGAACCTCTAAGGTAAGATGACAGCGTTAAGTAAAAATTCGAGAGTCAAAGGGATACCGAAATTTATCTCTTTCAGCACAACATAGAGAGGTGTGCCAGATAAGTACAAAAATTGACGATATCAACCCACAAAAAAGCCTCTGGAGAACAGTTATTAGGTCAGAAGAATGAAATATAAAGGAATTTGCCTAACTTATTTTACTGAATCTCAGAGAGAGAAGCACTAATTTGCTTGCCACATCAAGACTTCTCGTTATCACCTGGCTCTTGATGGACATCAATACCCAATTAGCATCTTCATTCTACCTTATAATTTGTGGTGATGATATCAGTTATATAATCCCACCCACTTTCAACTAGGATCGCAGTTGCTCAAACAATTAGGAAGATAGGAACAGATTCTTTGAGTTATCCAAAGGAGCATACCGAAAAGAAGAGGAAGACTGAGCAGCTGCCTTTTATCCTCTTTGCCTCATGATAAGCAGCATCAAGTTTCTTGTTTCCATGGGGTGTGCTGGCCCAAACATTGTATTTAATACTTTTATGAACATTGTCCTCACTGAAAGACTTAATGATAAAGAACTTTGCATCCTCGTAATCTGTGACAAAATCCAGCCGGTTAAATGAATCGAGGTTAATTCCAGAAGCAGATAGCTCCATTTTTCTAGCACCAGATGAAGATCCCTGGTCGGAAGCACTCTTGCCCTTCAGCCTTGAAGCCCTTGGTCCTCGATTACGATCATTGAAGATATCATGTGAATTATTAAGAACGCAAATTGAATCCCAGTCCCTCTCTCTTCTTCTGCCCTTGTCAACAGTTGGTCGGTTCCGGTCATTACCAAACAAATAAGAAAGGGAAGCACCACCAAAGTTAGAGCTCTGATAAGAACTACCATGAGGGTAGCGTCCACTAAAGGAACTTGATACCAATCCATATCCATGCATTGGTCTCTGTTGATGAGAAATCTGAAATTCAATAATAGATCTGTAAGCCATCCCCATAAAAATTGCAACCAGCTGGCACAGCCAGGATAACAGTTTAAAATGAGAAATATACACTCGATATGGGAAAAACATAAACATTAATGTATAAATAATGATCAACAAAGTCTGTACATTTTATTTTGAATATAAAACCCCAAATTGAGATGCAGTTAGAGCAAAGGTTCCAAATCTTATGAGCATTAGATGATCTCCAAGTATGGTTAAAATTCAAGTATTCAAGAAAACATTGACCCATAGATGGACACCATCTGTGTCTTAGCTGACTGGCAGCATGAGAATAGTATTTACTAAGAAGACATCAGTCATCTAAATCTTGTAGTACTAGGACCTTTTAAGAACAAGAAATACATTATGTTTTATTACCTTTTAATCTAGACGCCTGGTAAAAGAAAATAACAATAACTGATTTGGTTTGTTTGGCTTCTTACGTAACCGATTTTACACTAAACTTAATCTACCACACTCCTTTAATTGTGAATCACAGTCCTCATGATACTCTCAAAAGAAGAAGAAAAATATTAGGTAAAAGGAAAATCATACATCAATACACGTCAGAGAGAGAGAGAGAGCGAGGAATAGAGGCTTCAAATCTGAAAGAATACCTATACAACTCACATGCTCAACTGGACATTCTAAGGTTGTATCAGCAATAACAGATACCATTTCTGCAAACAGGGATTCATATAAAACTTTTATTATAAATCTTTTTGCAAGAGCAACTGATATATTGGCCAGTGTTTGTACTTAAAGCCAGGAAAACAATCACACATCAATTGTAATTAACCTTGACCCATTATTATCTCTTTTCTTACAACAAAACCCATATCCTTTCAAAGAACATATGATTTGGGCGCCCATATGGTGTGGGTACAAAATGATGCTTTATCCCTTTGAGAAGTGCAATGATCACCACCCGTGCCAACAATCATGGTAAGAACAATAGTAATCATGATAGGAACAATAACAACTACAATGCTGACCAGAACATCAGCATGCTCCCTATACTGAAAATATATAAATATGAACAAAGTTGTGCTCATATGTCAAGTTCTAACAACAACAATAATAATAACAGTTTTGCAATTTTTCTAGTCTAGGAACATCTCTTTATTAGGGATGACAATAGTGAATGTTAAATGAAAACAAACCTGTCCAACGTTGTGTTCATATGATCCAAGTATGCCCATTGGCTGAGGATAAATTGCTGGAGATGCTAAAGGACTAGAACCAAGATTTCCAGACAGATCTCCTCCACTAAATGGTCTAAAGTTTACCAAGTACCCTGATCCTGGCCCAAAGGCCATGTTGTCAGTGCTACTACTTTCTGACGTCATCAGCTCAGTTGGTGAAACCGGAATAGCTGAAGTAATATGAGACACACTTGGAGGAGATGGTTGAGGGTAATAAGATGGAGAGAAAGGGACCTGCTGTGTTGAATAAAGTTGCCCATCTACCATTACAGAAGGCAAAGGTGTAGCAACTGGTGAATATTGTCCATATGCCATTTCAGGATTGAAGCCATAACCAGTGTGAAACATAAGAGATGGGTTATCATTGTAGATGACCTAAATAGTCATTAGGAAAAAAAAAAAAAAAAGTTAAGTTTGACTTGAAAGAAAATCTGAAGAATTGCACAAGTGAGAGATTATACTCACTGGTGATACAACATGCATTCCATCAGCATTAAGATATTGAGGATACCCATCCCAAGTAACAGTGCTACTGCCATAACCTGAAACAGACCGAACTTTAAAATATACTCCCTTATGATTTTAATTCTACATTATGTGAAGAGTAGCATAAGATTGTTATCACTTATCATCATCAAAAGCTTGTCACATTGATACTGAATAGAATTATTGACAGGTCAACATCAAAGAGAACCATGATATTTGAAACATAGGGCACGAAACTCCAGAAAAAATATAAACAAAAGAGTTATGCAAAGTTATCTAAATTGCAATGGCTTGAAGTGCAAGGAAAATGTCAGAAGACTTGAGGTTTTTACAGGAATCAGACCAATAGCTTACATCAACCACCATTATTTAAAGCTTCTTAATCCTCCTAAATCAATGACAGCAGAAAAGGGACGAGAAACTAACCGCCATATGAAATGCTCCTTTCATGAGATGCATACAAATTGTGTGGATGGGTGGTGCTAAGTTCTCCACCGACATCTGAAGACTTGGGTTGTTCTATGGCATCACTTGAAGGCCCTATGATGACTGCAGCCGGAGAAGGATTCGCTGAAACAATCCTTTCATCTTTGGGCGAAAGTGGCTGATAATAAATTACAAATGAAGTGCTAAAAGACACATGTACCTAAGCCTTCTAAAATACACAGAAACAAATACAAGAGACAACATTCTTAAGGGATATACAATCAAGTACCTGCTCTTTCATGATATCTGGCTTAACAGGTCTCTCTCCTGCATCAAGAATTGAAAATGTTCAGTGTCCCAGTAGAACACAAGAAGCACAGACATTACAAAAAAACTGGAAATCGAAGGCATATACTAAAAAGATGAAAAATAAAAATAAACAAGGTCTACCCCTGCACACATCCAACACTCCACACTCACAAAGGATAGGGACACTATCACATGAAGATTGTTCAAACCCATGGGTATAACTTGCCCCTATAAAACATGCTTGTAAGAAAAGGGTGCCCGAGAGTTCAAATACCAGTTAGCCAAGATGTTCTATTTTTCCAATGTGGGATATTTGGATTGCAATATACCACTACACTTTCCAAGGTCAACATCCTCATTGAACCATTCTATCTAAATTGGCCCATTCATAGCCCTATCCCCTCTTAGTCAGCTTCACTCACCAGTGGTAGCCCTCTCCACTTAGATAGCTTCACTCATTCAATGATAGCCCTTTCCTCTCTTCGGTACCTTCACTCACCAATGGTAACTCTCTCATTTGTTGGGTAGCTTTACTTACTAACCAATGCAACCTATAAGTTTCCCCTCTATTGGACTCTAGTCCATTCGCATGGTGAAACTTGCTACCAATTGTTAAAACCCGTTGATAATACTAACCCCTGAAAACCAGCTTACAAGGAAAAGGTGCCCAAGAGCTCATATATTAGCCCCATATGTCTACTTTTTAACATGGGATATTTGGATCGTAACATAGACACACATACAAACATGAAAAATAACACAAAATACAAGGGCAGCAATATTCATGTATTAGCAATATTGATTAAGTGAAAAAAACCACATCACATGCCAAGAGGAAGAAGGTGGAGATCTGAATACGACCACACATGTTCTTTAATCAAACTATTCTCTGTTAACTCTAATCTAGATCATCCTCTTCTAATGCACCAATTGTTAACAATAAAGAGGGCTTCTTACTATTTCAGCTACTTCTTTGCAGCATACTTTAAAACCCTAACTCATACAGCACCAACTACATTACTATCTCAGCCGTCTGGGCACGGTAACCGTACAAAAAAAACACAAAACTCTATCTTAGGGATTGGGGGATCAAGTATCACCTAAAACACAAAGGAAACCCCATGTTTTGTTCGAAGAGAATGTGACCAGAAACATAGTGCATTCCGCACCTTTAATGCTTAAAGCTACATTGCACAGTGACCCAACAAGGAATTCTCATCAAATCAAAGAAAAACACAATCTGGGAATCACCAAAATTCACATAAAGGACAAGAAAACACCACCAACCCACACATTCTTATTGCAATAACAGCAAAAGGAACAAAAAATAAAGATGGGTGTTGCACAAGTAATCATAAAATCAATAAAAACAGCACATAACATCATATTTCTGCCCAAAAGAGAAAGATACCAGTGGAGACGATTCGATCTTGGTCGTCCCGATGCTTGTCCATAATTCCAAGATCTAAGAGAAGCCGCTACGAACAAAAGAAAATTGAGTACCGAAATATATTTATTATTATAACAAAGAACTGAAAGCGAAAGAAAGGAAGAGAATGCTTGAGGGAAGAAGGGGGTTTTGGTATTTTGGAAAAGGAAAAAATAAAAATAGAAGAGGGTTTTAGGTTTCATGTAAATAAAGTACGATTCTATTATCTTATGTATATGTAACTCTAGGGATGGCAATGAGAATGGGTGGGGATGGATATGTAAGATCCATACACATAACCGAATTTGTTTTTAATCCCTATATCCACCCAATTCTCGGATTGTTCAATTTGGGGTCCAATTTTCTATCCATTCTCTTAAACTAATATCTTAATACTTTTTTATTTTTGAGTGAGGTCCAAAAATATTGTCTAGATGTTTTTAATTTCAAAAATATCTAATATTATTCTAAAATTAATGATATTTAAATCTTAATATTATCCTAATTAATATTATTATATTATAATATCTTAATATTATCATATTATCATAAAATTAATTGTGGAATTTAAATTATATAAATCTAATAAAAATGTATCGGCCCACAAAATAAAAAATAATCAAACAAGGAAAAAAATTATGTATGAGTACATTTCAATTGTACCAATCGATCGATGATTTGTCGGCATTTATGTTATGGTTTAGCTCCGAGATTTTGGACTTCACCAAACCCATTCTATACCCTAGAAGGGGATGAGGTGAAAATATGAGAATTTACCCTTAAAACTCGAGGATGAATCAACATGGCTGAGAGATCGGCGGCGGAAATCGAGCGTTCGGATCAGGTGCGCATGTTTGTTGATGCGCACCTAATCAAATATATATATATATATATATCAACTAAGGTATTGGTACAATTGAAATGTACCTATTTATACTTTTTTTCTTGCTTGTTTGATTATTTTCAATTTGTGAGTTAATGCATTTTTTTTTATATTTTTATAATTTAAACGAATATTATTTTTTATTATTTTAAATTATAAAACATAAAAACTAGATAATCTTGAATGTTTTAATTAAAAAATGTAAAAATTAACATGTCCTAACGGATATTATCTTTCATAATTTTTAAAATTAATTCATATTAATTATCTTAATTTTAAGAGATAATATGAGTCAAAAATTTTAAAAAGTTCATTTTTTGAACCTTAGCCTTAAAAATTGGATTTAAGTACAAGTATAAATTTCTATAAGGTTTTAATCTGAATGAACTTCCAAAATTGGACCTACTTCTAATTAACTGATTTGGAAATTCCCCGTACCCATATCCGCGGGGGAATGAGATCCTCATCCCCATCCCCATCCCCATCCTCTAATCCGCTCCATTAGTTAAAATATTTTATTTTTTAACAAATAGATTTTACTTTAAAAACACATAATATAGCTAAAGAAAAAAAAAATCATACTTGACCAAAAAAAAATATAGTCCAAAACTAGTTATATATTTATATATTGGTAATATAAAATATTATAGAAAATTAAAATATTAAAATATATTTTTTATATTAATAATATTATAAAAATAAAAATGAAAAATATATATATTTAATTCGGGCGGGTTTGGGGATGGGGATTGTAATACCATCCCCGCTTGTACCCTATTGGGTATTTTCAAAAAATCCCCAAATACATACCCATATCTGTCACGTTTGGTTTAGGTAACCACGTGTACCTAAATCCACCGTTTTTATTGTCATCCTTAAACTAGTCTCTGCATGTCCATTGGGTTTTTTTTATCTATTGTTATACATTAAATTTTCTTTTGCCAAGAGTAAGAAAAAAAAAAATTAGCAAGATCAATAAAAAAAAATTTTTGTTCAAATACATTTACATCCACCAATTATAAGGTTCATTTTAAGTTGGCCCACAAACTATAGAATATTACAAATTCTCCCATTAACTAACAAAAATATACGAAATGGTCCATTCGTTAGGGATTTCGTCGAAGGAACAGTTAAGTATCACGCTAGACATAATTTACTTTGCATTTTTAATGATGTGGTATTGACTGGTAGAGGGCAAAAATGGGTTTGACCCCAAAATAATTTCCCGCTCATTCCACAACAATACGTGGCACCTAACTCTAACATAGGTCCATGTGAAACCCGAAAATTTTCTAAATTTATTTTGAGATTTTTCTAAATTATTTGGCGGAAAATCGTATTTTTCCACTATGGACTTTAATTTGTGGACCAACTTTAACTAGAGTTTTGACCCAAGTTAGACCTTGGAATGGTAGTACTTTTACCTATAGACACAACGGTGCGAGTCAATATTATCCCAAGTCAGGAGGATTATTTTATGACTTTTCTAAGTTTCATTTTTCCTTAAGTTATTTTATGAAGCTTTAATTTTCTGGAATTTTTCCAAGGGCAAATTGGTTATTTGACCCCATAATTAAATAGTACTAGTCATCCCGAGTCCATTGTATTTCTCATGGTATTTTTTCGAGTCCCAACCTAGTTTTGGTACATTTTTTAAGTTAAGAAAATAAAGAAAGTTAACTCGGTGCCACGTAGCGCACCGTGACTGGACAACGTGCCTTGACTCAAGCCCATCTCGTTTCCCTCTCTTTTGGGCTGCACCTTCCCACTTTTTTGTGGAAAGCCCATTATATTTTTGAAGCCCAAATGACCCAACAAAAAGAACACTTTAGATCCTTTATTTTTGGAATTAATTAATTCAAAAATAAATTATTTTTGGATCTAGATTCTTCCACTAAATCCTAGCCATCCATCCTAAATCAATCATAGCCATTGAGTCTACCCTTACTCACCTATAAATGCCCCTCCACTCCATCATTTTCATTCATACCATCTTTTGAATTCTATAGCTTCTCTCTCTCTCTCTCTCTCTCTCTCTCTCTCTCTCTCTCTCTATTATTGCTCTTTCTCTCTCTAAGATCAAATAGAAAGTTTTCTAATTTGATCATAGCCTGAGTTCTAGAAGTCTGATTGGCGAGCCGTTTGCGCCTACATGTTCCTAGAGCCAAGCCCCACCTTTTAGAGTCGAAATTCTGCAGAAATTAAGGGCCCGTCTGGTAATATTTTACATAACAATTTTCTAAAAACTATATTGTAAAATGAAAATGATAAATTAAATTTTGCATTCTCAAAATATGAGAAGGCGTCTGATAACGTAATTGAAAAACAATTATACAAAACAAAAATAATGAAAACACATTTGATATTAACCAATTATTACAACCAAATAATTATATTCACAAAAGATATTAATTATAAATTATTATTAGTCAATTTCATAAAATATATAATTAAAAAAGAGAGAAGTTTCATAAAACCCAACCTACCTCGACCAGCGCAACTACCTTGGAGGTGGAAGAGTTGTTGGTGTGAGACCCCGTATTTTTCAAAGATTTATTTTAAATATTTTGAGAATTTATTTTAAGGATTTTGAGAATTTATTTGGAAATTAAAAAGGTTTTAATTTAATTTTAACTTTTGTTTTAAATTGGCCTTGACCCAAAAGTTGACTTTTAACATTAGTAGGCTTTTGTTTTTGACTTTGGGCATGTTGGATAGGTCTCGAGTTCACGAGTTCGTAGACATGAAGAACGTGTAAATCGGAGTTACGGTTTGAAAGTTACGGACATTTTGAAGTAAAGGACAATTTTGTAATTTGTACCAAAGATGTTTTAAAACCCAAATTCAGATTGGGAAAATTTTCAAACAGGACACCTACTTTGGGGTCAATCTTAGTTTAGGACACTAGTTTGAGTTTGTCTTCGTGTTGGACACATATTTAGGATTTGTGTTAGTTTGGGACAATCCGTCAACTCCGTTAACTTTTTCGTCCAAAAACAGATAATTTGGTTATTTCATATTTTTAAAACAAATAAAAATTAAAAAACTAAAAAACTAAAAAACAAAGCTTACTACCTAAAAAAATCAAAACTTTTTTTTTTGGAGGAAAAAAAAATAATTAAAAAGTTTAAAACTAAAAATTAATTTAAAATAGATTAAAACTAATAACTAAAAAAAAAAAACTGAGATGCAGCAGATCTGGATTACACGGCCTATTGTCGACGACAGCTTACCCGTCGGCGGAGGCCTTACCTACCGACTCGACCCCAAGCTCCCCCTTCTCTCTTTCTCTCTCTCTCTCTCTCTCTCTCTCTCNTTTCAATTTTAATCTTTTTAGTTTTTTAGTAGTAACTTTTTTTTTAGTTTTTAGTTTTTATTTGTTTTAAAAATATAAAATGACAAAATTATCCCTTATTTGGACGAAAATGATAACGGAGTTGACGAATTGTCCTAAACTAACACAAATCCTAAATATGTGTCCTAAACTAAGATTGACCCCAAAGTTGGTTGGTGTCCTGTTTGAAAATTTTTCCCATTCAGATTTTAATTAACTTATTCTCTGTCTCTGTCTCTGCCTGCACCAATGTCTCTCTCTCTCTCTCTCGTCCCTCTCACCTTCGCCGATCTGCCACCGACGCGTGGCAGCGCATCCGGCGGCGAATGGGCTGGGTTTTTAGCCGACGAACCTCGCATCTTCCTCCTCTATCTACCCTGGTTGCCGATCTTTCATTTGAGCCACCACCGCGACGAATCGACGAGATGACGGAGAGAAGCTCTCGTCGGTGATCTCACTTTTCCTGCCACGACGTAACTCCGGACCACCTGGGTTGTCTTCCTCTCGTCACGGTGAGTCCACCCTTGGCCTTCCCTGGCTCCGACGAACCCCCACAGCGGCGAATCAAAGCTCCAAGGCCGACGGCTTACAGCCAGTTCTCCGGCGAATCCGACGCCCGTTTCCGTTGAGTGAGGTACCCAAATTGATCTTCTCTCTCTCCTCTACATGTTTCTGTACTTTGTTTGACTCAATTACCACTAGAATAGAAAAACCCTGTTTGAAGCTCACAGCCACCGCGGGTTCCTCCGCGTGTGGTGGCCGGGTTAAGCTGTTCTCACTCAAATTCTGTCCTATTTCCATCTATTTGTTGCTTGTGAGTTGTTGGACTGAATTTGGGCTTGTTTTGGATTGCATTTCTCTGCCCAGGTCATGTTTCGTCGCTGCCACAGCCAGCTCTGCCACTGGTGGCATCGGGTTGATGGTTACTTGTCCCTATTCTACTCAATTGAAATCCTAGAGGCCAATTCCAGGTTCCCCTAAAGTTTTGGTGAGTGTTTGTGTGTTGTTTGGGGCTAGGCAGCCACCGTGTGTAGTGGTTATTGCCCGTTTCGGTCGTTGAACGACCATTTGTGAATCCTTTTGTATTTGATTGATTGTCTGGTCTTAATAAGTACACGGGCTCGGAAAATCTCATTTTCGATGTTGTTATGCTGCCGGATTTGATATCCGAGTAATGGCGTCGTGAAAGGCATTCCGGTCATTTCACGTGGTTGCACTGTGAGTGAAACTTATCTGGTTATATTGTTGAGTACCGTGGATGAATTGTCTGTTTTGTGTAATTTGTTGCTTTATGTTAGAGGAGGCTAAGTGTATGATTTGAATCATGAGAATGTAGTGACGATGATTTCAGACTGAGAGATTAATTGGGAATTATAGAGATGCTATGACGATAATTGCTTATTAGAAAAGAAATGTTTATTGTCGAGGTAAATGAATGAGGATTAGACAATTATTATGCAGAATAATCAAATTAATTATTGAGGAAGTATTTGTATGATTTGAGTGGCAAACAAGTAAGGGGTCGTGAGTAGGAATCAATTTCAGAAAGGATTCGGTATAGCTCGGGGTAGACTGTGAGTGAATCTTTGGTTTTCGAAATGTTTTGCACATTTTATAATTCAACTTTTTTCTTGATTTAACTGAGTATGAATAGTTTCTGGAAATGGTTTTTGGTATTATTTTGGAGAGGTTTATTATCGAATTTTTATCCTTTGGAAGTGGATCTAGCAACTTTCATAATTTGAGAATGATTTATTTTAATGGATTTATTGAAAGAATTATATTTTCAATTTTTATCTGGATGAGTATTTCTGAGATGTGGTTTATTAAGATATCCAAAAGCAGTTTCGAATTGCCATATTAGTACCCCCCATCAGCAGGTATAGAATTGCTCTGCACTCGCCTAGAGATGACTCAGCAGTGTATGACCAGCATTATATATTGTTTTGCACTCGCCTCGAGATAACTCGGCGGTTTATGACCAGCATTTGCTCTGCACTTGCCTAGTTGGCGATGTATGACCAGCATAACATATTGCTCTGCACTTGCCTAGTCGGAGGTGTATGACCAGCATCACCTATTGCTCTGGACTTGCTTAGAGATGACTCGGTAGTGTATGACCAGCAGTTCCTCGGGTACTAGTGTGGCATGAGTTTTCAGTTGTGGAGTATTTTGAGAAATGAATTTGCATCGGTAAATATTTTAAATGACAGTTTTAGTAAGGCTTTGCGTTTTCATTTCAGATATTTTAATAGTTTTACAGCTTGAGAGTATTATTTGTCTTTCACAGTTTGATTTACGGTTTGAGAGGATTTAAAAATGGATTTGAAAGAAGAGATTTTGAAAATAATTTTAAAGCTGGAGGATTTCAAAGAGCGACGTAAGTGAAATCAGATAGATGATTATTTGTATTGTGTGCTTGTATTGCATTGTTTGTCAGGATTTGGTGAAGTCTAGGCTTGAATCTTGAGGCTGGAAATGATGATGTTTATGCATTGAGGTTATTAATTAGGATGTGAATGATTGAGGTTGAGGTTAATAGTTGACAATTAGGCAATTGATTTGCCAGAGTAATTATTATTATTGATGGAATATTTTGTGATTGAGGAATTACGAACTTATGAGGATTAATTATTTATGCCTTGGATTTATTGTGAATATTTTGTGGATTATAAATTGTGATAATTGAGGAAAATTATTTTGAGGCCATGTGATTTCTTATTGAGGATAATTATTACGTTATTTCACTCATACGAGCTTTAGTGAGCTTACCGGGTTGTTTGTTTGAATAACCCGATGTACCATGGATATGGTGCAGTGTGATTGATGTTTTGCAGGTTAAGCGGGCTGAGGAGGCAGTGGGGAGAAGACGAGGCAGTATGACCCACCATAGTTTTATTAAATGTTTTTATACAGAGGTTTTACATAAATGTTTTTATTTGAAACAAATTTATTTATTTATATTTATGTGCATGGCTCAAAGGAAAGAGAAAACAGATTTTAAAGGTTTGTCGTTCAGTATTTTTATGGGCTCGATGTTCGGAGTGTTACAGTTGGTGGTTATATTATTAATGAAGACAAGACTGCAAGCACCTATGATCTAATTGAACGGATGTATTTTCTCTATGTAAGGATTCTTAAGACTTGTGAGCTTCCTGTCATGGATGTTACGGAGAGTCTTGATTCGTTTATTGAAGCGAGAATTGTAAACCATATAGGGATTACAAAGTATATATTTTGAGAGATGAGTAGAGATCGAGAGAGAGAGAGAGAGAGAGAGAGAGAGAGAGGAATAGAGAAGAGATGAAGAGAGATGGGTGAGGTGGGCAGCGGCGAGGGGGGGTAGCGGCCGAAGGTGGGTCTGACTAGGTGGGGAGGAGGTGCAGATCACATGTTTTTTCTTTTCTTTTTTTTTTATGTAAATTTTTTTTATTTGTATCCGTGTTCTCTATGTTTTCTAAATTTATTGAAAACATTATTTAGTCGTTTTATAAATTTACACTGTAAACTAGAAATTCTATTTTGTGTTTTTCAAAAACTGTTTTCTCAATACAGCAACCAAATGCATTTTTGTCATTTTTTGAATTTGTAAACTGAAAAATTGTTTTGTCAAATGTTACCAAACGCACCCTAAGAATTTCATTTTGATGCCTTCAATAGCCCCTTCAAATTAGATTTATACTCTTGTTAAAATTTCATTAGATTTATACTCTTGTTAAGTAGATTCGTTTATTATGTTATTTTGCTAGTCTAGTAATACCTAGACTCTGCCCGTGGGAAGTCTTCAACAAGTAAACGCGTATCGCAATTTGTTTAACAGTTGTTTATTTAAGTTGTGGTTTAAACGAAGCGATGCTTAACTGTTTAACTGAATTTAGACTAAATAAATATTGAGGTCATATCAGTGGTAACCAAACGACGTGATGACTAAGGTCAATTCATAAGCATACAAGCGTTGAGTACTGAGCCAGAGCTCCCTCAGTTTCCCCATGCACTGACCTGGTCATGTTGTAGGTTTATATCTGATCAACCTCCTTGGCAATAAATTAAAATGAATCTAGAAACCACACGGTCTGACATGACTGTTTTCCTTGGGATGCAAGGTCATGTCGAATTAAGAATTCAGAGAAGTCTAGTAGTTATGCTGGTGCCAAACCTCTGAATTATACCTAGTCTTAACATAAAAGGTCGAGGGTACGTCTTGTGCATTCCTAATAGTTGTTGTCGGACTAGGGACTCCAGTTACAAAAGGAGATTCCGATGACTTGGCGAAATAGTCATTCTACGTGACCTCGAGGGATTATGTGCTTAGCCGGTCGATCTTGTGTGGTGGTGGTGGTGGTGTTGTACGAGCTAAGCGAAGCCTTGCTCGAAACTTAGGTGGGTGAACAACTAACCTTCTGACTTGTTGGTTTTGCAGGGAATGCCTATATCCTCATGATTGAGATATATTTTATGATTGTGTGCCAATCTTACTATTTGGATTGTGTGCCAATCTTACTATTTTATGATATATGCTTGTTATGGTGATTATGATACCATGTAATTGTGGATACTGTCATATGTGATGACCCGGATGGTGAATTCTAGGAATGGAGTTTCTAGGGTTATATTTAGTTATGCGTATGCATGTTTGCCATGAATAATAAATATGTATTAGTAATTTGGTATATGCCTATATTGTATTGGTTTATCTCATACGAGCTTGCAAAAGCTTACTGGGTCTTCAAGTAACCTGGTACACTATTCTTTGGTGTAGCGAACTATTTTGCAGGATGATCATGCTAAGGAAGCAGAGCGAGGAGGGCATGACAGTGAGTGCTTCAGAGGACATACTTGTCTTTCTAATTTGGATTTAAGTTTGTAAAACTATTTTGTAATTGTGTTAGGCTCATTGAATGGTTTCTAAATGTCTTTTGGGGTTATGATTAATTATAAGTGACCTCAAGGAGTTGGTCATATTTTACTCTTTTTAAATCAGTCTCAACTTATTTATATTGTTGATTCTATCTCTGATCCAACCCAGTTTTCAAAATAAAAAGGCTTAACCTGTTTTAGGAATATTTAGGATTATGACATCGAGGTTTGGTGTTGTAATCTCGAGTATCCTTAGGATGGGTGCCGCTGTGACATACCCGATTTTGGGGCGTTACAATCCACCACTTTTCCCCCTTTGTAAATGAAACCGTAAGCCCTCATAAATTAAAAAAATCGAGTTTTTGTTCTAAATGCTAAAAATAACGCATTTAACCATTGGAATTAGGGTTTTCTGCTCACCAAATAGTTTTGTCCACATTTTTACTGCAACTTGAATCTTATATAGTGCAAAGGCTAATTTTTTGTTAGATATTATGAGTATTAGTGTTTAAGGAGGCCTAGTGAACTGTTTCCATCATGATACTTAACAATACTTTTGATAGAATCTCTAAGGGATGGATCATTCTGTATATTTTTTGTTAGTTAATTGAGAAATTTGAAATATTTTATAATTCGTGAAGTAACTTAAAATGTACTTGAGCCATTTTTTGTTTTAACCCATGATAAAATAACCAACATACAGTGTTGGATGTTAAAAAGGTCTACTATCATTTTTAAAATGTTAAAAAAATTCACGTTATAAACCTGTATTTCTTTTCACTGTTTTGCTATGTGTTTTGGTTAATTTTTTTTTTTCATTATGTTGAAAAGCTACCATTGTTCAGATTAAGTCATGGATACATTAACATGTCACACTTCACGGTTTAATAATATAATTTACACACTAATACACTATTTAATAACTAAAAAAAGGATAAAAAGATAGATATGATCATAATCTCACATCTACAATTTCGCTTCTTCCTTATGTCAGTTCATAATAAATACAAGAATACGACTCACATCCTATTATCCTTAAATTTTCTTATAAAACATAGGATCAGTAACTAAAAAAGAAATTCAGGAAATTCATAGAATAGTAAAGATTGTCATTAAGAAGAAAAGCATTTTCCCGGATTTTCTCGAGGACCATATCGTGTTTTTTGGAATGAAAGGATTGAGAAATGAGGTGAGTTTGAGAGAAAAGGTTGCGGCATTCTTTGGTCCCTTGACATGAAGGGAGTGAGACAGAATAAGTGTCTGTCCCAAATCTGGGCCTAGAAGATTTGAGCCCACGACCGTCGTATCATTTAATCAACACAAGAACGAGTAATCGTTTCCCGATTATCCATCCCCATGTTAACTAAACAATACAAGGCTAAGAGAATTCTACTACCAGAAACCCTAGGTAGGTCTAAGCGCACAAAGAGCAAGGCGCTTAAGGCTTGTGAGCCATTAAGAGTGGTGTAGTGCTAGTTACTTAATTTAAATAATAGACCCAAAATTTAAGAAGAGTATATCATTTGCAAACGTAACCTCAAAATAACAAGGAAAACCAGTGGGTCAAGTATAATGTTAAACTCATTAAAACAATTTGTAACTTCTCCGAAAATAAATCTCTTTTCAGCTCACTCACTGCCATTTCTCCTTCGTTGTGCCACTATGATCAATTTTAAATACTCTGCAAAGTGATCCCCTTCACCATGGAATGGTGTCCCGGGTCACATGAAAAATCTGGTAAGCTATGAAACTCGTGTGGATGAAACCGACTCACAGACAAACAAATACCAAAGTAATACAATAGTTTGTCAAATAGTACACAACAAGTTACAAACAGGCAGGCACTACTCAATCATCTCATAGCAAGCAGATTGGATTATCATGTAGAAAGATTCATTAAATCGCATGTTAATAATTGAGTAATGATAATGTTGTATGAATTATATGATATTCAGTTCATGCAAGCGTACTTGGCCTGAAGAAGAGACAATACATGTATACCTGTACCATTAACAGTAAACCTTAGTACCGACAGGCTCTTTATGTCTACTATCCTACTTCCTTCTCATTGATAATCAATGAGAATTTGAATAGCGAAACGTCCATGCACAGGGACCTCAGAGGCTGCCTTCACAACACGTGTCCCACCTAGCATACTCTCAAAACGTAACCCTCTAGGGTACCCATCGATAGTTTAGGGATTTGAATCCAAGGTTAAAAAAATATAACCTACTGTTTCAAGTCAAAAAGGTCCAAACACTTGAAATTCATTAGTATCAACAACATACTAATTTTAATGCTCATGCATGCCATAACAAAATATGCATGCCATTTAATGATTGTCATTCAGATTCTTTCACATACATTTGAATATAAACCACAATCATTAATATCATACTGTCATCATAATCGGATAAACAATAAGGAAATTAGGTCATTCTTTATAGTTTAAAACCCTAAATTGTTACCAATCCAATTATGAGATATTTGAGTTTTAAATCATGCTTGTCAAGTCATCCTAATAATAACTAAAGGTTAAAGAACAATTAGCATGACAAAACAATTTCATTACAACATGACAATAGCATGGCAAAGCAAACAATGTAAAACTGACAATCATGTTATATTAAAAAATGACAGTCTTATTCGAGAATATACATTCTTGCTAAAATAAGCAATTTAAAAGGATATCGATTCACCCACCTAGGTTCTAAGCGAAACCCTAAAAAGCTTTCTCAACACCACCACTACATGATCAAATTGACTGACTCAAAGGTACGCGTCACATGAATTTGATAAATCGACCAATTTGCCCTTAAAAACAAACAAGGGACAAAATAATCAATTTAAATTATTGGAAGCCTAAACTTCGAAATGACAAGAGTACTAATTTCAAAAGAGAATGCTGAAATGACCAAAATACCCTTAGATTGAATCGAGGATCCAGGGTTTACTTCTCAATGATATTTCAGTCGGAAACCAATCCAATTACAAATGGATTAAGTTTCAAATGAAGAATACAATCAAGCTTGTCTGGAAATTGATAACAGGAATTTCAATGGAAAATGCCTAGAATGCCCTTTGACCTAACTTGGAGTCTAGAGTTAGATCTCGAGGTTGGTCTACTCAAAATCAAATTAACTTGGTTAACCAAAAAGGATAAGATTGAACTTATTAGAAAATTGAGAGAACACATGTCGGTGAAAAAGTATGAAATGACCGAAATACCCCTAGGGTTGGATTACAGTCTAGAGGTTTTTTAGAAGTTGTCCAGTTATAATTTCAAGTAGATTTTTGACTCGGGTACAACTTTTTAGTCTCTTGGTTTGATACTCAATTGGTTGGAACTCTACAATTTAGGTTCTTACACGAAATAACTGAATCTCAACGGTTATTTCATAAGGCAATTCTTACAACTTTTAAGGGTCCAACTGTTTAGATTACAACCAAACAAGACCGGCAGAACCGCCACACACGGTGGGGCTGCAGATGTCCTAGGTGTTTTGACGCGGAAATGGCAACAACCTGCAAGTTTATGTCAAAGACAAGCTCATGTGAGTTCAAACAAACCAACACATAAACACACAAACCAAATCACCGCCCCAAGGGGCTAAGTTAATTAGTGGTAGCAGAGGATTCCTGAACAAAGAATTCAATTTCAGCTCCCAAATCAATTAATCAACTCAATCAATATAAAGAAATCGGGAAGATGAGTGACTTAATACCTAGACCGATACCAATAATGATCATACCTGCTAGATTTCGAATAGAGAGAAAGTTGAGGTTAGGGTTTCGAATTAGGGGTTTTCGATTGGGTTGGAATCGGATACATGCAAACACATAGATAGATAGAGCAGGGAGTGGAGAGCAAAACCCGCTAAGAATCGCCATCATCGGCCGCCGTAGTCACCAGAGATTGACAATGGAAGGCTGTGGGTAGTTGGGCTTCGAATCACCTCCTAGGGTGGTCGATAAGACAATCTGAGGTCACCATCTTCATAAGTTCGACGAGAGGATGATGTTGATTGTGATGAGCGACTGCGACATCGACGAAAATGGTGGATCACTGGAGAAGAAGGTTGGGTCTGTCTGGGTTCAAATCGAGTTTGTGGTTGGATGTTTGGGTCGGCAAAGGCAAAAGGAAGAAAGAGAGAAGAGAGGAAAATGAGAAAATGGGCTGGGCTTTGGGGTTTTTAAGTTTCAAAGCCCAATTTGCAAATTTACCAAATTACCCTTTGATAAAAGCACTCGTAAATTGTTAATTGTAGCTCCAATTCACGTCTTCTTTGTGTCCACGCATTTGTAGTCCTGAGCTCTATCAAACTAGATCAAAAATTCGTTTAAAATCTAAGAATTTAATTTTGTCAAAGAAAAAACCTTAAATAAATTTGAAAAATAAAATCATTCTTTTAAAACAAATAATTTTGTAAATTCTCATGAAAACATTTTTAATAAAATGCATAATAAGAAATAAATTCAAAATTTTCCAAATCCTCAAATAAATTTCAAATATCATTAGAGAAATTTTCCAAGGTCTCACACTAAGAGAGTAATTAAAGAAGCGATGGACAATTTCATAATTTTTGCTCCCAAACATTCCTGACATGAAATCAACTTCTCAGAATATATGTCAAAAGTATGTCTCCTCAAATCGCCCGCAAGAATTCGATATCCTGAAGAATGGTACCAAGTTTCTAGGGAAGTTTTTCATTTAACATTTACCTACTTTGTTGCCTTTTTGTTTTACTTTTTTGGTAATTTATTTTTAGAAAATTCCTAATAAATAAATAGAATATTTCAATATTACATGAAAGTAGGTGTGGGCTATTTTTTTCCCACAAAAGTCAATTTGTTTTGTAATTTTGTTCCATTTAGCCAATAGGCCCAATTCATTCGATGCTATAGCAACTTCGAGTCATTCTCTTTCCTCAAGTTAATTATAGAATTACTCGCTTCCCCTCATAATGGTGATGTAATTCATGCTTCTCCCTCTAAAGTACCTACTTGAAATTTTCGTTAAAATATGTTTGGACCCAAATTTCAAATTGGCTTATGCTAAAAAATGTTTGAGAGAATTTTCTAATATTCTATTCGTTTTCAAACGAAGGTATAAGTAACATGTTACAAGATACAAAAATGATAAGTTTACAAAGTAAGCTCTCCACCAACCATCTTGTATTAATTACAAATCTCATGAATTTCTCTAATATTAATCACATAATCAATCACAATTATGATAAGGTGACTCACGCGAACAATTTAGGCCCAAGATAGAATAAATAAGAAGAAGCTGGGCTGAAGTAACATCAAGGCCCAATACAACATTAAGAATGAAAAAGGCAAAAAAGAATCCTCACTCAATCGAACAGTCATGGATGCGAAATGATTCTTTGCCAATTATGACTCTTAAGATAAGAGTCAACTCTTGGACTCCAAGGCACCCACTAGGTTTTGCCACTATAAATAGAGGCTCTCACGTATAGGAAAGAGAACTTTTGCACACCAGAAAAAATCAAAGAGCATCAAAGGCGCGAGGTCTCAAGTTTTTAGGTTGTTATTATGTTTTTCTTTATTTTTAGTTTTTAAATTGTTCTTGAGGAAATCTCATGGTTATCCTCAAGAACTTACGATTCAAAATGTTTGGTTTTCTTTTGTAGTTATTGGTTTTAATATGAGTGTGACCTTTAAATTACTTAAGTAGTTTTAGTTTATTTTTATGCAATTTAATTTACTCGCTCTTGACTTTCTCACATTTTAGTTAATTGCATTTCTTTTCCCTAATTAATTAGATTATCATTTTACTGTCCACACTCATGTTATATCTATCAATTCTAAGGATTTCCTTATTTTTTATTTTATTTTATAGTTAATTGTTATTTGTTGGATTTTGATTTCACGCCCATCACTTGTACTTTCACATTTACACACCACATCACCATTACACACAATCAGTAGAGCACTACCATAAGTCCTTGCAGCCAAGGCAATCAGAACCTAAAGCCGATATTGCATTCCTTCCTTGACTACAATTGCTTGATTGGAGAACAGGTTTGCGAGCAAGATTAATCATTATACGCTCAGTCCACGACCACGTATTGGCACGCCTAGTTTCTTGAAATTCACGGCCTGATCGACACGTGGTTGAGAAAGATAGAGGCTAACAAAATCTCAAATATGTCATGCTTGAACTACAAAAATCAAATTTTGAAGTGTGGCTTCATGTATTCTTATTATGGGAGAGGTTTGGCTGCAATAATCTCAGAATCCAAGATGCTTTTCGAGGACCAAGATGAGTTTTTTTTTTTTTTTTTCCAGAAAATTAGACATAGGTCCAATTTTAGAGTGTGATTTAGACTAAAACCATATAGTTATTTAGATTTGTACTCAAATCTATTTTTTTAGGCTAAGGTCCAAAAAATGGACCCTCATGTTGTTTTTTGAATTTTGGCTCATAATTTTTCTTAAATTAAGATAATTAATATGAATTAATTTTTAAAATTATAGAAGATAATATCTATTAGGACATCTTTAATTTGTATAGTTTTTAATTAAAACAATTATTCAAGATATATCTATTTTTATGTTTTTTAATTTAAATTTATTGAAGATAATATCCGTTTAGGTAATTAATATGAATTAATTTAAATATTTTGTGCTTCAATTATGTGATTCACTTAAACATTTGCATGATCAAACACTAAGATATATTTGGTACATCAAATATTTTAAACTATATTTGGTACATTACAACAATGTTACAAACCAACACTCAAAAAAATGAAATGGTACAATTGGTACATTACAAACTACAAGTAGTGCATTAAAACAGTGTTACATAACCTTATTTATAACATTAAAAAAATATTGGTACATTACACAATATACTTGGACTATTACTATTATGAACTATACATATGCATGATGTTTGAAACTATATTTTGTACATCTAGGGTTTAGGGTATAAGGTGTAGAATGTGGCTTGTGCGCCCAAAATTCCGAACTTAAAACATAACATAAAACCGACAAACCATGTGCAAGAATGAGACTTAATGCAAGAAAGCTAGAGAGAAAATTAGAGAAACCCTTGAGTATTTCTCATTGATTTTGCAACATTAACAATTACAAGATATACATAGAGGCTTTATAGCTCTGCGTAGAATGCTAAGCTACCATAAGCTACTATCTACCATAATTAACTAACACATTAGGCTAGCTATTAGTTAATTGCCACTTGTCATTGACAAGCTGGTTACAGGTTTTAGTCTCTAACAGGTTTAGCTGACTAGGATTGGAAGGTCTCAATTCCGTTACTCTAACACTCCCCCCCCCCTAAACTGAAGGGACTATGATACAATCTTTAATTTGGAACACAAATATTGAAATTTGTCAACTGGCAATGGTTTGGTGAAGATATTAGCCAGTTGATAGGAAGAGGCTATATGACACAAGTGAAGAGCTCGATCTGATGGTGATAAGTTCCCGAACAAAGTGGTAGTTCACCTCTATATGCTTTGTTCGAGCATGGACAACTGGATTTGTAGCAAGACCCATAGCTCCTAGATTATCACAGAACATAACAGGAGAGTGTTTGAAAAGGAAAATGGATGTCTTTGAAAACATTACAAACCCAAATCAATTCAGTTGAAGTAGTGGCCATTGCCCTATATTCTGATTTAGTGCTTGATCTAGCAACAGTTGGTTGCTTGCACACTCTCCAAGAAATCAGGTTTGAGCCAAGAAAAACACAGTAGCCACTTGTAGATCGTTTATCAAATGGGCAACCAGCCTAGTCAACATAAGAGAAACAATTGAGGGTAAGAGATCCCTTAGTGAAACTAATACTAGTATGAAGGGTTCCTTTAAGATATCTAAAGACTTTCTTAGCAGCAAGCAGATGAGGATATCGAGGAGCACTCATGAACTGACAAAGCTGAGAGACAACAAATGAAATGTCGAGTCTGGTCCAAGTAAGATACTGCAGAGCTCCAATTAGAGATCGATATTCAGTGGGATTAGACAAGAGAACACCAGTAGAGTCATTGAGTCAGGAAGAGGCAGTGGGATAATGTGTAGGTTTTGCAGCAACCATTGCAGTTTTCTGAAGAAGATCAAAGATGTTCTTCAATGGGATAATGATCGTTTTTTTCAGTTTTAGTTATCAATTTTTAGTTTCAATGATCGTTTCCGCTGACTCGTCCCATTGACACACTAGCATAGTCCGCTACTTCTTAAGCCACTACTTGCCACACAGGCTCTACTATATAACAAGCCTTTATGTGCGAAAAGTTATAGGAATTTGCACACAAAAGTGACTCGAACTCAAGTCAAGCACGTGCAAAAAATAGTTATACTACTTTGTAATATAAATAAATAATTACACTATTTTGCAATAAAAAAAATAGTTACACTAATTTTCAATAAAAATAGACAAATTCGAATTATAAATTAATTATCTATAAAACTGTATAAATATAGTTAATTCTATTACACTTACACAAGTTGCAATTTGGTTGAGTTGGTTGGTCGTGCTTCCTACTTGTACAAGATCTAGTGTTCAAACCTTGTTTTGTTTAGTTTCCACCAACTTATTTTTTCCATTTTTTAGATATTGGAGATGGCGCTGGACGAAGCTGCACCAGCTGGGTGATGTCAGTGAGTGGATCATGTGCACAAGTGTAGTAAGGAAATGGCAAAAATTTAAGTAAAATAAGGGGTTATGAATTAACTACAAGAATGGTTGGAGGCTATGAATTAACTAGGTTAGAATTAGGGGGTTTATAATTATTTATACTTTTTATACCTAACATAAACATCAAACTCCATCTCCTCCACCACCACCAAAACGTGAGATCCAATTGCACAATCATCGAACACTACCAACGAATTAAATATAATCATCCAGCCGGAGGTGAGGCAGGTGGAGTTGGGATTGAGAGCGAGGGCGGTGACGCCTTCGGAGGAGCTTTGAAGGCATGATAACTAACTAATTCACCCAGTTCCAATTAATTATTAAATCAAACAAAGCATAAACAAATATTATATATTTTGGGAGGTTCTGGTCATGAAAACTTATGCACTTGAGATATATAGTTTTTTTTTTAATGCAAATTAATGAATGCGATTAAAGACAATGAGACAAAGATGTTAGTAGCTAGCCCATGTCTTGTGGTCATTTTGGATTGGCTATGATTTGAAAGAAATAAATACACAAAACCAGAATCAATGGAGCCAAATACATTATTATTCAAAAACAGAGTACATGTCCATCTATTCAGTATTATAACTTGAAGACGAAAACTATGCCGACCACCATAAAGTGCTGAGTTAACCACCCTTACTTAGTTCACCACCTATAAATTTGAATTTTTTAAATTCTGCTGAGTTAACCACCATAATATGACAGAAATACCCCTAATTTCACAAAAAACATCATTTTTATTATCTAAACCCACCAACCCCACCCAAACAAACACACTCACACACATACCCCACCCCTGGCCTACCTGCAGATCTTGGCTGAAACACATCTACGCCGCTGCTTCCTCCACTTCCTCCACTCTCCTCCGCCGCTTCCTCGGTCACTGGTGCTCCCCTTCACTGCTAATTCCTCCTTTGCTCATTCTCTCTGCAATTTCATGTTCGTTGCTTTCTCCTTCTCACACTCTCTC
Source organism: Dryas drummondii (assembly GCA_003254865.1). NCBI lineage: Eukaryota > Viridiplantae > Streptophyta > Magnoliopsida > Rosales > Rosaceae > Dryas > Dryas drummondii. Next base: position 482,884 of record QANW01003660.1, read on the forward strand.
ACTCACTCTCGGTGTCATCTATGTTTAGGGTTTTATGGATCTGAAATTTTCGGTGTCATCATTGTGTAACGCATTAATATATATATTTGGCCTACCAATTACACATATATTTGATATTTTAGAGAAATTAGAATGAGATTTTGAAAGTGGGTGTCTGCAAATTAGAATGAGATTTCGAATTTCATTCGATATTGTTGTGTCGAAATTTCATAATTTGTTTGGCATCTACTTGTCGAATTATGTCCAAATATTCGACAATATTCTTCCGAATAGAATTTGGTCGAAATGTGTTTACAAATTCATTCAACAGTTCAGTTCCGAATTATTTACATTCCTTCAGTAGTTATCCTCCGAAATGTCAAATGTTATTCGATGGGTCTCTGTCGAATAAAGATATTGATTAAATTGGTGTTGGTTCTATTCAACGGGCATCTGTCGAAACTTTGATATATGTTCTGTGGGTGTTTGCCGAATGGCAAGAATATAAGATATTTTACATACACTTTTCTCTTATTCTGTATTTCATGATAACTCATATGTTCTATATTCTAAACATGATTTCAACTTTTGAATGTAGGTATGGATAAGAAAGGGGCATCTAGAGGAAAATCTTCTCGAGGTGGAACTTCTAGAGGTAAATCTTCTAGAGGTGGTGCAGCAAATGAAGATCGAACACGTCCTACAGATTCAGAGAGGCGTAGGAAAGCGGCCAAAACTATTTGCCTAGAGATGGGGGATGATATCCAGCCGGAAGAGACTCCGGAAGAGAATGTAATAGAAGATAACAACAATGATTTAGATGGGCCTTTCCTTGGAGGTCCCATTGATATGTCATTGCTTAAGAGCGTCGAAAGTCACATTGCTGCTTTCATTTAGAAAAATGATGTATTTATGATTATACATAATCACTTATATAATTTAAAATTTTTAAACTATATAGTTTGGAATATTGTAATTGACTTGTGGCTTGTTTTTGAAAATTGGAACGTGAGCCCCTAAGATGCATGTCGAAAACTACAAAGCTGCGAACATGAGACTTGTGGGGTAGAAATGATAATAACAAAGGGAAGGGGTATGCTAGAGGATCTGGGCTTGAACCACTGGTGTCATGCTCTTACCGTACTGTTGATAAGGTAGTAGTCTCAGCCTTTGTTGAAAAGTGGCAACCTGAGACTAATACTTTCCATATGTTATTCGGTGAGATGACCATCACACTAGATGATGTGTCAAACATTTTGGGAATTCTAGTTGTGCGTTTATCACTTTCTACACCCCCTCAAGATCATATTGCATCAAATTTGTTATTGAGAACATACTTAGGGGTGAGTGAGGCAGATGCCACATCGGAGTTGGATGACTATTCTGGTGAGTATGTGTGTCTCGAGTGGTTACAGTTGAGGCTTGCCATGTGTGTGATACAGATGATGATGAGCTAGTGAGGAATGCTTCTAAAGCATATTTATTATTCTTATTGGGATGTATCCTTTTTGCCGATAAGACTGGCACAAGGATACAAGTCCAGTATCTAAGATTACTTACTAATCTTGACACTGCTAGCCATTATGCATGGGGTACAGGGACCTTATCTTTCTTGTATAGGCAGTTAGGTGTTGCTTCTAAGTCTAAGTTTAAGCAAATGTGTGGATATATGACCTTGTTGGAGGCATGGATGTACGAGCACATGCACCATATTGTTAGTCCGGGTTATGACATAAATTACTTAGAGAGTAGCCCTTGTGCACTTCGATAGACTCTAAGGAGGGATACTGGGACAACTTGTGAAGATGTGCAGAAATTGAGACAAGGACTTGACGATTTGAAGGCGGATGAGGTATATATTTATAGTCATAATGAAAAATTAGACTTAATTTTACATTTGTTGCTCTTGAATGAATTATTTGATACTAACTCTTTTTTTTTTTAGCTTATATGGGAACCCTACAAATCCAGTAGACAACATCATCCATTACTAGATGTGGCATTCTACACAGGATTGATCAAGTTTTTCGATATTGTGGAGCCGTATTATCCTGAGAGAGTGTTGAGGCAATTTGGACGGGTACAAACGATCCCCCCTGCACCACGTGCTTTTCAGCGTGGTGGACGAGGTGCTTATGCGCAATTGTACAATCCCTTTTACGAGTACTTTGATAGTACGTGGGAGAGGTGGTCAGACCACTTATTGTCTCAAGATAGTAGCAGTGTAGCAGTGAAGGCTCCATTATATATCTCATCCGTACATCTAAAATCCAGCACTTAAAACTGCATTTGACCCTCATGGGACCGTGGCACTAGGATTTGGTAGAGTATGGATATATTGGCTTAAATTTTGAAATTGCTATCAAAATTGGTTTATTTAGGCTCAAATTGGCTTATATTTTGGCATGGTATATAACTTGTTGCTTATATATGATATTTTGACTTATAGGATTGTGTTGACCGTATGTTGCATATCACTCGCCCTATTGTGGCATTGGGTGAGGATGAGGCCATAAGGCGTCCTTCTCACCTTTACAGGGCGATTGATAGTCTACAACATATCTTGGAGGACACACTTGAGCAACACTTTGGCATACTAGCGCCGCTTTCGACAATGATCACCCGCTTCCATTTTAATTATTTTTTATATGGCTGCCATTTTATGGACATGAATTATAACTAGTTGGCAAACATGGATTATGGACAAACTAGGTATCGTATTTTGGCCTATTTAATGAATTATAACTAGACTTGAAAAGTTCTGGCAGGAACGCAGGATGATATTATTTTGATAGATTAAAAAGGTTATTTTGTAATGGATTGAAACTGTTATTTTGATAATACCATCTTTAAAGTAAAAAATATTAGGGGCATTTTGTAATGGATTGATAGCTCATGCATTGATATTCTTCCCATTTTAATCACTTACGTCTATCATCCAAGTAAATCTTAGTGTACTTGTGTGGAAGTTGGATTGTGTAACAAAAACTTCATAAATACATATTATGACAATATTGAGAATGGGTCAAGATCTAATATTGGTGAATATCATCCTACATACATGGTACGTACGCCATAAAGGTTAAAAACAAATCACTTTCTTTAATTAAGTTTAAATTCAATCATTACCAAGAGACATAATTCCCGGCGTAGGCACGTCACCCTTAATTCGCTTGAACTCCTCAAGGCGATTTTGGTATCCAATGTACCAACCACGTGCGGCATACGTGTCGACATTTTTATACCAATCATCTAAAATAGGTGGCATAGGATGACCTGGGGACAAGTGTACCTACGCATATTAATTAAGTAAACAAATTAGTAATGAAAGTTTTTCTATTATAAATCTACAATTACACAATCTATAGCCGTACCTGTACAAAATGATCACGGTTGACAAAACCAATGCAAATCTCACGAAGCTCAACGGCTTGATGTGCTTTTGAGTGTACATATAGTGGGAGACACGTAAGGCATAACGATCTACATAAATGGATCACGGTTACACCATAACATGTGGCAATAATATATCCCATCTTGGGCATGGTCATCTAATGATCTCTGTGTGTAGGGGTGTCATCAAAATAACAAGTGCTCCCTAAAACTCAATAACTCGCTCCCGCACATGGAAAACTGACTCAAACAAAGCCGGTGTATGTAATAGTAGTGTCTTGGATAAGTCTGTGCGTACCTTTCGCCAAGCATCCACCCAAAAGCCCTTAGGTGTAGCTATAACTTCATATCCACAATTACCATCTGGTAAGACATCGGTTACACTAGAAATATACGGTCTCATGATGGGTTGAAATTGGTCTATATACCGATGTGGATGAGCAAATGGAATGGGCGAACTCATCTTCACTTTGTTGGCCCGTTTTTTTAGTTTCTTTTTTGGCGAGCTAGAGCCAACGTTGCCAATGAACGGTGAGGGTGTATGACTGTCACAACCAAAAAGTACGTACTCAAATGCGGATGGCAAACGACAGGTAGAGATTTCAGCTTTACTTGGGCGGCCCCTAGTCTTGGTCTTCACTTGTGGTTTTCTTAGAGTAGTGGAACCTAGATTCATGAGCTCTTCTAACTTCAAATTTATGTGCTTCTGGGTGTCTACATCTTGCTCTTCTATCCATTTTATTAGTCTATCTACTGTGGCATTAACTGAAGGATCTGAGAGTTTTGTGACCTCCGATTCCTTTTTGTAATCCAACTTTCTCCAATTGGGATGAATGGAGTCAAGTGGAATAGGCCAATTACGTCATCTTTACGACAAAATCTCATGTGCACATGGCAACTCGTGTGTCCGATGAATTGTGCAATTACATGGTAAGACACCTCCAATTCATTCAGCCCTATAGAATATGAAAGAAATAAATAAATTATTGGTACAAACTAAATAAGTGTTTAATGCGTAGAATTAAGGTTAGTTAGTGAAGGTACCTCCTTATCTCACAATCAATTATATTCAATACTGTATTTGATATATAGCCTAATAATTCCTTCATCTCCTCATGTTTCCTGACACTATGTTGACTTTTCTCAAATGATGCCTTAATGTGTGTATGTTGCAAGTCTATCAATGTATGAATATGCTGCCATGATAACTCAAAACTAAGCTGAATAGTGCCAAGTTCCTTCTTTAGCTTTGAATGTGCACTTTCAGCCCTATTCGTAACAACAAGTTAGTATGTGTGTCTAAGTATATAACAAGTTAATGATAACAAAAATAAACTACATGTTCGAAGTGGTGTTACCAAGGTGCATACAAGTGTCTGTCCATGTAGCCAAAGACATCTCCCACGTATGAACAAAAGTTGGTTTCCATGTCACGCAAACAACTCACAACTCATCATCGCTCTCCGATCTAACCAAGCAATTCCAAGCACCATTAAACTTCTCCCAATGGTCAACCGTACCAAACAACTTCTTGTAATTTTTCAGCACGTTCGTACTAATGTGCCATCTACACAATAAATGTCTGGCACTAGGAAACACTTTAGGGATTGCAGACATAAATGCTAGTTCCCGATCCGTGACAATCATGCTAGGAAGATAGTCATCATTCAATAAAGACCGTACTCTACCCAAAGCCCATGTATAATTATCCTCCTTCTCAGAAAAGATATAAGCGAATGCAACAGAGAATATCATGCTAGTGGAAGTCATACCCACAATCTCAAAAAGTGGCCAACGGTACCTATTAGTCTTATAAGTGCAATCCATTATCAGTACATGCAGAAATGCACGTAATATATCAACATTCTCAGGATGAGTCCAAAACAAGTCAGTCACAACATCACAGGAACTTCTATGCCACTCAACATAATTATGTTCTCTCAGCTTAATTAGCACTACTTGCATCTCTGATCTACCGGCTCTCTCGATGACCTTATGTCTTTGCCTTGCATTGTATACTGTTTTGATTATTGATGTATTTTGTGGATTCTTGCTTTTCATGGTCTTCAATATATCTTTCGGTTTCACCAAAGTCTTGGATAAAGCCGCTAATAACGAATTCTCTTCTTCAGTTAATCTGCCTGCTAATGAATGTCCTTCAATATACTTTGAAAGTACATGGTTAAACACTCCACATGCAACTTCCAACTCCTATTGATCACCACATCCAGTGTTCACTGCCTTCAACGAGAATGGACATCCACATTTCTTCGAACGGGTGTCCTTAGAGCCATCGAAAATTGGTTTCTTACGGCTAGCAGCATCAGATGTGTGGTCACCTGAATCTAACTTGGTTGACTTTCTTGACCTATTTGGCTCATATTGACCATTTCTCTCACAAGCAAATTTGATCCAAGGTCTCTTACTACAAACCTCGTATGCATCAGACCTTCTAATGACAATTACCATGTTGTTCATTTTTCTTTGTGAACGAATCCAACTAACCATTGAATCCTTACTTTGAAACACCTACACATGACAATTATATTATTTACAATTCAAATTTAGGTATGCATAACTCATAATTCCCGGCCATATAAAAAATGTTTACCTCTGCTATTGTGAATTCATTGGTATAGTCAAAATTGCATTTTCCTTCAACTATACTAAGTTCGGTGGAAGCACCCACTTGCTGCTCTTATTCAGCAAAAATAAAAATAAAAATTATTTGGGTCCCAGACTCCCAGTATTTGACGGAAAACCACCGAATATATCATATATTCGGTGGACAAGTACCGAATATACTAACATAGTTTGACAATTAACTACCGAATGAAACAATAAAAAAAACTATATGTTGGCCATTCGATGGCTATCTGCCGAACGGTTGTATAAACTTTGGTGACAGACCACTGAATAAGTTGCAATTTTTCAACGGGCATCGGACGAACAACTAGTTAGAAAATTATAATTAAATTTATAAACGGTAGATACCCACCGAAATATATACATTTATTCGGTGATCAGCTATCGAAATATCGGTACTGGTTTACTTAATAAAAACGCAAACTGATTGTTTTTTAGCAGTGAAAAAATTCATGAAACTAACCAAAAAAAAAAAAAACCAAACTTACTTCATTTGATGACTCCAAATTGTCGTTTTGAGTGTCCATTTGTCAAAAGCAGATGATTTGGATACAATGAGATTGTTTAAAGAAACAATCTATGTCTAGTTGAAGATGGTGAAGGTTGAAGATGATGGTGATGGTGGTGGTGGTAGAAAAGAGTGGAGTGTTGTTTGATGATGGTGGTATACGTGGGTGGAGTCAGCTGGTGGTATTGTTTAAAGCAACAATCTATATCTAGGGGGGAAGGTTGAAGATGGTGGTGGTGAAAGGTTGAAGATGAAGATTGAAGATGGTGGTGAAGATGATTGTGGAGTTAGATGGTGGTTGAAGAGGGTAGGGGGTGTAGGGAGAAAATATGTTCTAAAAATATAAGATGTCATTTATGGTCAATTTGCTATGGGGTATATATGTCTTTTACTAAATTAAAATTTGGATGGTTAACCCAGCACTTTAGGGTGGTCGGAATAGCCGCCCTCTAACTTGAAACTATTCTAGGAAACCAAGATCAAGTAAAACATTAAAAACAAGCAATGCCCATGTTTAACAATGATCATTGATGACCATAGATTATTGAAATACCAAATAAAAAACCGTGCACGTTACCAAACAGTCTCCCTTCAATTAAATATAATCATCCAATACACCAGACTGTCAAGTTCATTTGGTGAATTAGTTAGTTATAAAGCCTTGTTCTTCCTCATCTTCTTTCCAAAACTTTACTCGTACACCTAATTAAGCCTACTAAACATGAGTGAACGTGGTAGTAGTACTGCTGAGATTCTTGTTGTGCCCAAAGATGGGAAAGGTCACCTCTTTCCATTGAAAGAGTGATTATCCAATTGATTTGGCAGTAACAAAGGGATTTCTAGTAATCCGGGTCGTTCTTACTAAAGTGCATACCCATATAGGTATCAATATATAACTCGCGGCTCTGTTACAACACGCCAATTCTAATCTAAATTGAAAGGGTTATAATGAAATAATAAAAAGCATCCATTCATCAATATTATGTTTGTTTATTTTGATATAGAGAATGTTTGTGTAGTGAGATTTAGGGTTTTGTTAAAGAGGAGAGTTGTGTAGAGATGTTGAAGAGATGAGTGGAGAAGTTGAGTGTACAAAGCTATTGGGTATACTGATGGTGTTGGGTATAGTTTAAGTTAATTATTTTTTAAATTTTAAATTCAATGTGTGTCTTTAACAGTCAATTAGAAACTAATATTTCATTAAATTGTTAGAGCTACTGATTAAGTTAATTATTTTTTATATTTTAAATTCAATGTGTGTCTTTAACATTCAATTTATATTAGGATAAAATTAGAAATTAATATTTCATTAAATTGTTAGAGCTCTGTGTTGGGTATAGTTAAGTTAATTATTTTTTAAATTTTAAATTCAATGTGTCTTTAACAATCAATTTATATTAAGATAAAATTAGAAATTAATATTTCATTAAATTATTAGAGCTACTAATTAAGTTAATTATTTTTTATATTTTAAATTCAATGTGTGTCTTTAACAGTCAATTTATATTAGGATAAAATTAGAAATTAATATTTCATTCAATTGTTAGAGCTACTGATAAAAAAATTAGGTCCAAATAACAGCACTCGTAATCATATATGAAGTAGACCCCATTTAAATATTGTGTCAAAACTTGTGCAAAAAATAGAATATCATGAATCTTTCTCCTCAAGATAATATTAGGATTTAAATCTCATTAATTTTAAGATAATATTGGGGTAATTTTGAAATAGAAAACGTGTAGATAATATTTTTAGACCTCAGTCAATTCTTATATATTATTATAATTTTAGTCTAAAGATAACTTATAAAATGGACTAAACTGTGAATTACTTTTTTTTACCTGATCTCTCAAATATTTTTCCTCTCCTAAAATCCTAATCATCTAAAACTAAGATCTAATGATTTTAATTCATTTTGATGGCAAAATTAGAGGAGAGAGAGAGAGAGAGAGAGAGAGAGAGAGAGAGAGAGAGAGAGAGAGAGAGAGAGAGAGAGAGAGAGAGAGAGAGAGAGNGAGAGAGAGAGTTGCAGCTCGATCTGATTGAGTCTTCAACGACAAAGTATTAACCTTAGGAGCTGGATGAGTCTCGGTTTAATGGCCAAATAGTTACAACCAGGAGAGCTTACGCTTTGGGCATTTTAACAATCTATTTTGATCGTTTTATATTTTTCAATCTGGAGGATTGGGTTCCATGAATTTTTTGAAAATAAAACGAAACCAACTAGTTTATGACCAATATTTATAAGGTACATTCTACCCTCTGAGCCAAGTCCTTGGATGATCCACTGCCAGCTGGGTTCATCCGATTGAGTATAACACCATTAAAGGATCGAGCACACTAGGAATTTGCACCAATGCCAAATTGAAGCTTCTGTAGCTGAACATGCATGTGGGATGCCTTTCTAAAAGCTGCCACCATCACGCTTTAACTGATTCATAAATCTCAATGTACTTACCAGCTGTGTTGTTCCAGCTATTGTCAATTTCCATAACCTTCTTAACAATGCCATTCCACTCATCTGGTTCTGCATCAGTAATTAACAAAATAACTAGACAAATAAAAAACCAATGAATATGACACAATTTTGAACAAAATGCAATCATCTAAAACAATGTTTAAACTGCTTAGGACCTCTTCGGTTGAGATTTCTAAAATGGTTTTCAGATTAGTATTCAGAAGAAAGAGAAACAGTAGTTTCATTAGTTTTTAGTTTCTGGACTGAAAAACAAAAAACAATTCTGAAAATATCATTTCTGTTTTCAAGATTTTTTTTCACTTTTATGTTAAAGAGATGCCCTAAAGGTGGGGATGGGGCACATACAAACACACAAAAGAGAGAGTGAAAAAGAAATAGTCAACTACATCAAAAGGTAAAATCTAATGCAAGGAGAACTTGCTGTTTCTGTACCAAGCAGATCCCACACAAAAGGGAGAGAGAGAGAGAGAGAGAGAGAGAGAGAGAGAGAGAAGTTAATCTAATAGAAGCAGAACTTACTGTTTCTGTAGCAAGCAAATGCACGATCTAAAGCGAAATTTAGGGATCCTTCATCAATTCCTTCAAAAACAAACCTAACAAAAACAAATTTGCAGCTTTGGTTGAACATTTCTACAATAAAATTCAGAACATATAGCCAAGGCATATTAAGGCAATAACTTTTCAGCCTACTAATGTCAACTTGAACCCGAGAGCACGTATTCTTCAATTCATTTGGTGAGGAATAGTACCAAAATAAGGATCCCTTCCCAGTAATGGCAAAGCTTCAAATAATAATATGATTGCAAGAGGTTAGTGGTTAGCATGTCTCTGCAATATCCTCTTTGTAAATTAATATCTTCACTAAAAGAAAATTGTGTGTGTGTGTGTGTGTGTGAGAGAGAGAGAGAGAGAGAGAGAGAGAGAGAGAGAGAGAGAGAAAG
>QANW01003660.1:492924-530883 GCA_003254865.1 Dryas drummondii
TGTAGCAGAGGAGCACAAAAGAGAGAGAGAGAGAGAGAGAGAGAGAGAGAGAGAGAGAGAATTCTTAATATAAACATTGGGGATGAGTGAAAAGTGAACAAAAAGTTCAGTCACTTAATGATAAAATTCAAGCAGTTAAGTCCTAATCTTTAGGAATTAAAATAATCCAGGCTAAGAGTGTTGCTTTCTCGGTCATTCATTAGTCTGGCTAAGTGAGTTTCTGTCACTTATGAGCTTATATTTTCTACGCAGGCTTTTGGTCTCCATTAGTAGCATGCCTGTATTAACTCACCCAAACCCTAAACCCTGCATAAAACTCAGCCCGAAGAAAGGTAACAGGGTTCTACCTAAGATTCCTGAGCAAATTGGTGCAATGGGTTTTTTAATACAAAATTTTTCCAGGCCAAATATATATATATATTTAAACTTTTAAAATTCAAAAATTGCAAAACAAGTTACCCATTAGCCATCTCATGGTTTGACTTATCATCCATGTCAAAGACTGTGTCTGCAAGACCACCAGTCTTTCTAACTACTGGGACCTGAAACAATCAATTTAACCCCAATGAGACTTCACGTAACTCTGATTTCCTACTAACTCATATTGTGTATCTACTGCAGATGTATTCTTATGTTATAACATACACTATACAATCAAAAAATCATAGATTGACAGGATAAATTTCACTTTTGGTCCTTGTAGTTTGGGCCAAGTTCCACTTTGGTCCCTATAGTTTCAATTGTTCTGATTTTGGTGTTGTACTTTACAAACTGTTGCAATTCAAGGACTAGTTTTCATTTTCGTCCATTAATTCCTAAATTGCAATGGTTTGTAAAGTAAATGACCAAGAGTGCAACGAATTTGATAATTTAATGAACGAAATGGTAATGTGTCCTTGATTTACAACGATTGGTAAAGTACATGACTAAAATCAGAACAACTGAAACTACAATGACCAAATTGAAACGTGACCCAAACTACATGGACCAAACGTGAAATTTGGCCATAGACAAAATGGTGTAGCAAGTACAAGGGCAATGTAAATGAATGTTGATTGTTTTAAATTTTTATGCATTTAGAAATCTGTTAAGAGCCATCACCGATAGACTATCATAGATTAAATGGTGGAATTTTATTATCCAATCAAAATACATACAGCCCCATAACGCATTCCAATCATTTGGGCAAGTCCACATGGCTCATACATGGAAGGAACTAGAATGATGTCTGCAGCAGCATAGAGCAAGTGGGATAGCTCCTCACTGCATAGCAAAGTAAATCAAAAACCAGAAAAATCAGTAAGCAGCAACATCCTTTGTATGGCTTTATAAAAAATAGACAGCAATTTATACAGATAGGACAGGCACTCCAGCTATTGTAAGGAATTGATTTCCATCCTCCCAAGACCATTAGTTCCAATAAGGAATAAGAAAATATGAAAATAATTTTTAAATAGATCTGTAAGTACAACCAAATGTAGATAATGAATTGGGTAATCATTGTATGGTGTTTCAAGATTGATTACCTATATATCAATAAAATCCGAATGCTTGGACCTTGGTTATGCTACAAAAAGAGTACCAGCATATGAATATCCGTCAGCTTGCTTTGATTCAGTAAGTAGGGAAAAGAAAACAAGAAAAATATTAAGCACGATCTTCAAATAAATTCAATATCTCAAGAAATATTGAATATCCAGGCCGAAAAAAGAAGAAATATTAAATATCCTTTTGCTCTTGTCAAGGATATGTCTGTTCGCAACATTAATAAAGTATCAGAAATCTTCTGGCACCAAGAAAATTTATAAAAGTTCTACATTTTGTTTGTTAGGAGTTGAAAGAAAGGTATGAGAAATTATTAACAACAGAAAAGGAGATACGTACAGAGCATACCACAATGGGTTCTAAAGCTGTAGATACATATAAAATTATAAAAGGGTTTTAGAAAAAACAAAAGCTATAGATGGAATATATATCCAGTAGCTCTTCAAAAATGCTAGTGATGTGAGGTGATATGCTACCCTTAAGCAAACCTTTCTAAAACAGACTAAATTAATCCAACATACATTATTTTAACTAAAAAACATGTAGTTTTTATAATAAAACAAATGATACAATTAGGATGAACGGATAAAAAGACAGATTAATGGATTATAACATGTCACATACATTATGAAAAATAATATCAACATGGAGATGTCTTCATATCTCTCTCTCTCTCTCTCTCAATAAGTAGAGATGCCTGAACATTTTAATAAAGAACTGTCGGACTTAATCTGGAATCTAAATATAGTACATATACTTGAATTAGCAACATAAAAAGAAGGTTCCATGATTATTTATTACTGACAGAATCAGAGTAGCAACAAATTTTCAAGTCAATCCTCTCAAATATGAGACAGAATAGTAAAGAGTGAGTGGAACTATGAAAAGTGAGAAGCATGACAATTAGGAAAAACAGAAAAATAAAATACATATTAGACAATTGTGTTGGGTGGCAAGCTAAACATGTCACAATATAATAAATGCCTCCTGGTTCTCAACACAGTTATATTTCTCTTCAAAATGAATCATTCTTTAAAAAATATTTTGTAGACTTGTTTTATTCTATAAGTACAGCAAGGACTAACTCTGAAAAATTCAGTAGTATCATATTGATATTGGACAGAACAGACTGAAGCCGCATTGGAGACCTGGGAACCTAGAGAGCCATTAGCATAGGGCATACAACTTTTCTTGCTAATCAATGAAATCGGACAGCCTGATGCATATCCCAGATGAGGGACCAAACAGTGTTATTTTTTTTATAGGAGACCAAACAGTGTTCTAAAAAGCTACTCTCAGGTATGCATCTCTAAAATAGTTTACACTCTTCGATTTATATGCAGGGACATTTACCAAAGACTTACAAGCCAAATCATGGTTGAGAAAAGAGAGAACCAACAAGGGAAACATGAAACACGAAACTGAAAAATAATTTAAAAAAACCTGCAATTAAGACATATTCAGTTTTTCTGTTAAACACAAACCAATTTTTACATCATTGTATCTCGAATCCTAGCATAATCTGAAAGACATAAACCTCAAATCCATTACCAAATGTGCGAGACCTTCAAATTCTCTTTCAACCCGACAATCTGCAGCTTTTCCCAGTAAAACCATCTGTCCACCCTATGGTTGACTCCAGCATTTCAAGTAAAGAGAAACTGATCAAAATCACATTCAGAACTCTTCTCAAAGATTGTAGTCAGTAGCCAAGCATAGATAAAGCAAAATTATGGAGTGAAAAAAAAAATAATAATAATAATTGCCAAAGTTTTCACAACAGATAATAATTGAATCACGCTAGGAAGATCTAGGTACCTAAGGCCTAGAAATCCAAAATGTCAAACTAGCCCTTTTGGTCGTTACAAATGGTATCATAGCAATTTAGCCCATTGCCTATGTGAGACTCATGGACCATGATTATGACAACGACACCTTACCAGCAAGCGTCAGGGGGTAGTGAAGATCCATAGGCAGGTAAATGGTTGTGTTCCACATCAGAAAGGGTCTTCCATTGATATATGTGTGATATTGTGATTCTTCTCTTGGTGAGGACGCCAAAGTCTAAAGGAGAAGAGATTATGATACCCTGAATCCCACATCTGCTACGCACTAGGGATATCTAGGGTACTTAAAGAAGACTTAAGGATTTTGGGAGCTACACACCTCTCAAGAGACAATGAACGACAGATATAAGACTTTAATTCTTACGTTCACCAACACCATTGTAATATGGGATATAAAGACTAGTAAGTTGCTATAAGATGCCCTATTGGGTTAGCAGTGACCAAAATCCGACTCACATATATCCAGAGGAGAGACTAATTGTCTTGTTGAGGGAGTTAGTTCAGTTGCTGTCTTGTCAGGGTATCATAGGGATATCCATAGTAGAGACTTTTAATCTTTATTTTTTGTAAGGGAGTTTTTCTATGGTATTTAGTTAGGCTGTCATCTGTCATACTTAACATATTCTTCCCAACACAATATCATTTAACTTTAGAAACCAAGGTAACATTGTTCCCCATATGTCTTGATCTCCATCTCACTTAACTAATATATATGTATATATATACACACACACACATTATATATATATAGAGGGATCCCTCATTTAAGGGTAAATAAGAGATCTCTTGTGCTGCCCACTCCATATTGTATTTTGATGATCGGAACCATCTACATTTAAGGTCTCTATTGAAGGATCATCCTTGTAAAAAATTAGCTAAATCGGAAACCATTTACACGTTTAACTAAATGGTCATCATTTCAAGTGTTTATTAAAAATATTTTGTTTTGTCTATTTATTTGATCAAAGTTAGATACTTTAATGGTTTCTGATTTGTCTAATTTTTTGCAAGGATGATAGACCTAAAAATAGACGGTTCGGATCGTTGAAATACTATATGGAGTGGGCCCCATGGATCCCTTAAATAAAATTATTTGAGGGATCCATCAATGGAAGGGGCCTGATATATTATATATAATATAGAGAAAGAGAGAGAGAAATCCTCTCTTGTAAGGCAGTCTGTCAAGTTATGTTGTCAAATTGTCATCAAGATAGTACATTTAGAGACGATTTCACCTTATTAACGATTGTCATCAACAATCTAACATAACATGTCAAAATGCCAGACAAGAGAGCATTACCCTATACACACACATATATACACATGCTTGTGTGCATGAACACACACCCAAAGCACGAGCGCACCAACACATCCACCCACACAAAATTAGGAGCACAAAAATATGTAATGCATTAACAGACTTACAAGTTCTTCAACTTGCTTTATTGCATGAGTAATCAAATGAAGACCCTTTTGTGCGACTAAACGAGTGATACAGACAACCAAGGGAACCTTGAGTGTTGTGTCTGGCACATGGTCACTTGAGGCCAAACCAAGTCCTCTTTGGACATAGTACTTGCATAACTTCTTGCCCTCGGAGTTTTGAGCTGCAAGAAACAGAACAAAGGATAATGAAAAAAAATTATTGTGCATTGGGTTTTAATTCTTAGTAACAAATAATTTCCTGGTAAACTCATAGCACAGACCCTTCACCCTAGTGTACCCTGGTCAACTCAACATACCATTTTTAAGGGTAAGGCTAACAGACACTCCAAATACGTGGGAACTTGTATAAGACAACAAATCCAAAACTTGGACTCATGCCTATCCAACAACCCATTCACTATATGTATCATCCATGCTGCTCGTTAGCTAAGGAGTATTTTGTTTGTTAAAATCTTTACCGGAATTGAAAACAAATCCTAATAATTTATGCATCTGATGGATTTTGTAATCGAGTAACTGAGAATAATGGCCTGGCATAGAAGTCCCTTGCAACCATCAAAGAAAAAAACTAAAAAACCAAAAATGGTAAGAGGCAATGTCTGGCATTTGACAAAGACCTTTTATCTCCTTTTATTTTTTTTTTTTGTTTAAGAGAAACATAATTTTATTAATCCAAACAACCAGTTCACTTAGTGACAAGGAGTCCATTGCAACAGATCAACAAAAACACCAAAAATACAATGCAACCTGCTTGCTTTTTCCAACAAAAATCTAACTAATCCCTAACACAAAGCTGCCTTCCAATCTATATAAATATCAGAAAAGGAAAGATCCCTAAATTCTGTAGAAACTGAGGCCAAAAGAGATGCCCAGGATCTGACTTTTTCCCACAACTCCTCCACACCCACCCCTCTATAATCTTCAAAGTCCTCCTATTTCCTTCCATCTATAAATCCAGAAATCCGCAAATACCTTACAACTCATAAAGCATTAGCCTTTTTTACTCCACCTAACACCTTGTGCGTCTCACACATCAAAGAGACACAACCTCCTGGTAGAACCCAGCTCATGTTGACTTCCTTAAACAACTTCAGCCACAAGCGCAATGCAATATGACAGTGTAAAAATACATGATCAACACTTTCCCCCTTCTCCTTGCACGTGATACCATAATTAGACAAAGATCTTTCTATCCGTAGATAGGATTTAGCATTCGATCTTAGGTATAGTGATGTAGAACAAATGGCAGAACGGTTCATACAACAACTCAACCGCCAGAAGGCCAAGAAAAGAAACAAGCTTCAACCCGGCCCAGTGTCAGAAATGGGCCCATGATATACTGATTCGAAGGAAACGACGAGACAAATTCAAGTCATCGCCATAGGCGATGAATGAGGGCCTATTTTGGCCAAATTCCTTCGTTTAGGGCTTCAAATAAGCAATTTAGTGTTTTTGAATAAGTTTTCTAAATTGCACTTTATTTCCATTTTTATTTCCGTTTTGAATTTCGAACGTCTAGAGTTCTGAACGTATTTAAACAACCTTTTTGGCTGTTTGTAAGATGGAGTATTATTATTTTCAATCAGAAAACCTTGAGATTTCTCTCATTTCTCTAGTGGATTCCAGATTCTTTCTTAGGGTTAACGCTGGTTTTCCCTAATCTCTTTTAATTGCGTGTTACGCTGCGTCATATAGGATCTAGCTTCTCTTTCTCTCTCAGTTGTTTAGAGAAAGCAGATACCAAACATGTGGAACCACATGTTGGATTGCTCCACTTAATCTCGTAGAATTCAAGTACTGATTCATTTAATACATTGCCCTTTTGCAGGCAACCCACAGCTCCCTGCTCTGGAATTTATCAAATGAAGATGTAGAATAATGAAAATTCAAGATAACACTATTCAACTGTAGTCCTGTAATCTCAAATCAATAGGCAAAAACCAGGGTTCACTTGCACGGATGGCCTTTTTATGTAGGCAATCTAAAAGAAAACCCCACATGGACAAGAGAACTTTAAAATAATTAAACACTACTAAAACAAAAAGAAATTAAATCAAAATAGTGTTATTTTATTTTATGGGAAACAAAAACTGTAATGGAAAACAGTCTACTAATTATTTTTGAGCCTATGCCTAAAATAGGTACATAGGCCACGAAGATCCCCATCAATTGCAATCTAAGGAACAAAGAGCTGAATGGAAAATAAGAAAATATTTTATATCCAAGACACTCATTAGGTGAGTATCATAGATGAACACATACACACATGGCAGACCAACGCAGAGCAATAATTTTTTTTTCCTACACTCGTTTAGACATATTATTCCATTTACTGAGTCGGCATTATTTGCAAAACTACTTCAACAAAATGATAGATAACAAAATATAACAGCAGATCTTAAGAATATATAGATCAAATTTCAAATTTAATATAGACTGACTCATAAAGTTACCATGGAACTTCGAAGGCAAGAAAACATCAGTAGAAGGGTTCCACATCGCAGTGTCTATTCCATTTACTATACCAATGTACCTATAGAATTACATATAACTAAAATTTCAACAGATGTAAAGACAACAATGGAGTTTTTATATTCTTAATCAGAAAGGAGAAATAAAGATTAAGCAGGAACATATGATATGCACAAAGCAGAAAACTTTCCTGAGAAGGGAACCATGCTTCAAACACATTCATGCAAAACACATATTAGTAAAATCACCAAGTTATATGCCAAAATGGAAATTCAAAGGGATTAGAGGTAGGTGTTACAAAAACCAATGAAGTGGGGTGTCATCAAGAAATTAAGATCTGGAAAATTCCAAGTGGGGTGTCATTAAGAAATTAAGATCTGGAAAATTCCAACACGAAAAATTGATATAAGCTTATGACATGTAAAAGCTTTATATTCATTCTTACAGAAATAACATGCTTTACAACCTCAGATTTAACTGTGAAGAACAACAATTGGAGTATGATGAAGTGTACCAAGAATAGTACAAACTATCATCCCAAGTGCTCTTTGAACCATTTGATAGCTTTATATAATAAAAAAAGGAATGGGTTGTTTTTAAGAAGGCTCTCCCTCGCTTTAAATGTTTTTGAGGATTGAAAGTCATTGGTCATTAAATTAAACATGAAATGCATAATGCTATTGTTTGCATTAAACTAGTTAACATTAGTTATAAAGGAAAAAAAACAAGCACGAAAAGAGATCACTTCATAAGGCAAATATCTAATCACAGGATCTTGTACTGCAACATCAGTTCAAGAATGACTGAATTGACCATATAGAGCAATCTAGAAAAGTTTAATCTTTTTATAGGAAAAAGTAAAATTTATTAAAAATGAAAAAAAAAAAAAAAATCATATTGATTATCACAGTCAAGGAACTTACTTATCATGGTTTCTTATCAAAGTGCTTGAAAGCCATCCAGAGCAGAGTGTTTCCTTGAGATATGTTGGAGAGACTGTACTGAAAGTGAAAGAAGAATCACTTGTTGGAAAAACAGATACAAGGGGTGATCTTCTTTGTGGGTGTGTGCTCATGCCTGCACAGGCACAATTGAATTTTTCTTTTTTTGAGAAGAAAATCAACTTTTATTCAACCAATACAAAAGAGATACAACTATAGCACACCTTACAAGACAAAAGCTAACATCAATCTACCTCACAACTGCTTTTCTGTCTAATAAAATCACAGACATAGCTATACCCCTAAACTCAGTTGAAACCAATACCCACATTGAGGAACAAAATCTAACTCTCTCCCAACTCCTCCAATCCAGGTTCGTTATAGTCTTCAAATATTCTCCTATCATTCTATGTCCAAATCACCCAAACATCAGCCAACACACTACAATGGAAAATATACAATTACACTAAATGCAAATAAGGAAGATGTGGTGCCTTCAGAAAATATGAATGGAAACTGTATAAGTCAAGTCAGCATGAGTTTTTAAAGCACTAACGTTTCAAGTTCCAACAAGTTACTGTGGATTATGCTACTTCTCATCCCCAGTTCATAGATTACCTTCATAAAAGTTAAGACTTTCCAATCAATGTAAACATGAGTCTTCAGAAGCTGTTAGAGTTTATTGTTATTTTCAATTGAGGGTGCTATGTTAATTTCCTAGGCTCTAATTAATATAAATACATGTGTGTAGGATATAGCAGTTTCTCAACTGAAACCTACTTTTGTATTTTCTTCTTCTTTTTCTCTTCCTCAAACTTCACCTTGGCATCAGAGTCTAAGATTGAACCCATACAGTAAAACCTATGCAGAATCATCTGAGGATTGTAGGAAGAGGAAAAATGACCATTCAGTACTTCTTATGTCAGCAAGAGTGAGGTTGACGTCATGTTGACATCAGCACCCACATGATGTCGGTATGCAGGGAACCATACCTCCTAAACCAACTCTTCATGCTAAGAATTATGGTGATATTTGGTGCTTTGTTTAAATGAAAATTTTCAGCTGGAATGTTAAGGGTCTAGGGTCTCGGAGTAAAAGGAGAGTTTTTCACGAAAATTATCAGCTGGAATCATAATTTCATCATGCAAATTAGGGCCAATAGTCCCATATATTTATAGAGAAATGTATCATATATTTTGCCTTTGTAATTAATCAACTAGTATTTTGTTTCCAATATATCTAGAAAGCAATTAATCCACCAATGCAGTAATCAATATATTCTTTGTTTGTGTGGGAAAAAAAAAATCTATAACATTATACTTTTTTTATACAAAAAACTATAACATTATACAATAATTTAATATACCTTTTTTAAAAAAAAAAAAAATTCATAATTCACATTAACAAAACCAGAAGCTAAAGAGAACAAGAAATTAAACAAAGAAATGGAACAAAAATAAACATGGAGCACATGTTGTATGGCCTTAATCACCCTCCTTCCCTTTCTTTTTGTACAATGTTTAATTTCCTACATTCTCCAAGGCCATGAGAGGAGTGACTGGGAACCTTGCAGAACCAGTGCAGTAGTCATAGACCATGTGGTGAGCCCAAACCCACAAGAGCTGGTGGTTCTGGTGAAGATTGAGCTCTGCCAAAGTAGGCTCATCCCACCAGTACTTCTCGCCTCCACTGCTGGTCCACTTCTTTGCATTGTCTGTTGCTGCCAGTGAAACTGGGCATTGATTTCAAAGCCCTTGTAGGTTGAAATGAAGGGATGGGGCCAGTCCATCTAGACCCGACCCCCCTGTGTGTCCCAGTTGTCTGCATTCCATTTTTTCTTTAGGGAAAAATTTACAAACATGACACATACTTTGATGGTTATTTCATTTCAGGACATTAATTTTAATTCGTGTTAATAAAGGACACAATACTTTTATTTTGTCAATTAAGGACCCTGTTTTATCTCAACTTTGGCCCGACATTAGACTCATCAAAACTCCACCAAATTTAGAAAAATTATACTTGGTTTAAAGCTATGCATCTCCTCTTTACAACCATATAAAGATCACTCAAATCGGACATCTATAACTTCAGATAATTGGCCCAAAAGTAAGGTACCTGAAACTGTCCAATCGGATCTCTGGGAAAAAATTTGTAAAATCGGACAGTTTCAGGTACCCTACTTTGGGGCCGATTATCTAGAATTGTAGAAATCCGATTTGGGTGATCTTTATATGGTTGTAAAGAGGAGATGCATATCTTTAAACCCAATATAATTTTTCTGAATTTAGTGGAGTTTTGATGGGTCCAACGTCGAGTCAAAGTTGAGATAAAAACTGAAAAAAAAACATAGTCCTTAATTGACACAAAATGAAAGTATGTGTTCTTTAATAACATAAAGCAAAATTAATGTCCTGAAATGAAACAATCATCAAAGTATGTGTCTTGTTTGTAAATTTTTCCCTTTTATTTATAGGAAACGAGAAACTTGTATTAATAAGGGAAAAGAGAACAAAGGGTACACCCCCATAGCTTGGTGGGGTCCCATCCACTAGGAACACTACTTGGTGCTGGTTCTAAAAGATGGAGTAGGAGTGAAATTCCTTGGTGGGGCCGAACCTAAGGTTCAATCTTTGCCCCCTGTTGCCACACTATCCACATAGATGTTGGTCTGCACCGATTAAGGTTCATCAGTGGTGTTGCCCAGAAACTCCAAGTCAAACTCATTGTGAGTTGGACCGTCCAATGACATATAGAAAGCAGTAACAGTTCTGGCAGAATCACCCTCTATGAGCTTAATCTGAATGGTCACTTTTCCAAACATATACTTGTTCTTGGGTGAAAACCCAGCACCAGAATAGTTGCCAAGTTTGAGATGAAGCTGCTCTCCCTCATAAACAAAATGGTCAAAAGCCCAACTGGCTGGAAAAGCTCATCAACTTTGCTGAGCTAACCAAACCCACTAATGCAAGGCCCACAAACACACTCATAAACTCAGACATTTTAGACCCTGAAATGGCCATGGAAGGAAGAAACTAGAGCAAGAAGAGTATACAGAGGTGAAGCTTCTTCTTCCTTTAGTCTGAAATGTTCTCAGTCTGAGCCTATACTCAACTTCAATATACACAATAACAGACTTGCATTGAACACCAATGCATCCAGTTTGTGAGTTATTACTCTATCATGTTTGCTTCATATACATTGTTGGATCATCCCCTAACAACTTAAGCTTTTAGGGTATCATGATTATCTAAGATGGTATCAAAGTTTTGGTTGCAGCAGGTTCTGGACTCGAAATCTCCAATCCTCATTCCGCACTTCTTTGTTTATTTGTAAGGTGCAGGGTGGGCTGCACTTATATGTTTCTCAGTATCTGTTTATCCATGTGCAGGATGGGACTTGAGGGAGGTGTTAACTTGATTTATATTGTTAGCCCATTACCTAACAACTTAAATGTTTGGCAGCTAGTGGTTGTCTGATATAGCATTATTCACATCACTTAAATCCTTCATCCCCCAAAATCAACAGTCAACATTTTAACATTAGTTGCCCATAATCTAAACCCTATTTCCTCTAGACTTTTTGTTATTTCTTTTTTTTTTCTTTTTCCATTAGACTTTTTGTTATATCATTCAGTAAAATGTAGTGAGACAATTCAAGGAATTAAATAAAAATGCAAAGAAAATATGCATTACTTAGCTACTATAGATATACATGTGCATATAAGCTAATCAAGGAGCAAATAGAGTATACAATTTGCAAACCAAAAATTCAGTGAGGCCACTTACACTACTGCATTGCTGTAGACAATTCCACCTTTCAATAAGCTTAACCTCTCAGGATTATGGCCAA
Organism: Dryas drummondii; assembly: GCA_003254865.1. NCBI lineage: Eukaryota > Viridiplantae > Streptophyta > Magnoliopsida > Rosales > Rosaceae > Dryas > Dryas drummondii. The sequence continues at coordinate 505,028 of QANW01003660.1, forward strand.
TAGTTCGATCATCAACTGCCTAAACCACATTGGTAGGTGTGAGAAATATGGAAACTTTTGGCTGCTAAAGCATTTTAAAATTCAACGAGGAATGATTGGTTGGGGACATTTCAAAAGAAGAATAAGATTCCAACAAATAATCTGAGTTTGCAAAGGTTTTAGCAGAGTGGAGGAAAACAATTTCATCATGAAATACTGTTTGCACTTTTTGTTCCAGAAAGTAATAGTTAGGTGACCAAAGAAACAGTTTTATCAATCCATGAAAATGCATAACACAAATAACGCCAAATTACAATTTCAAAACATAACTTTAGTTCATTAGCACAAACAATGAATACCATATAGATTGTATTACTTTATGACTGCATGTAGCAAAGAATCCATAAAATTTTACAAAAAATATATACGCACACTGTCACACACAAACTACACCCACGCAAAGAGCCCACCTTGTCAAAAGTTGCATATAGAGATCCATCAAGACCACACATGCTAAGTTGCTCTTTTCTGCCATATAAAGAAAACAATGCCTATGAATAGGTTTTGAAAAACTTAAAGAAATTCATATAATAGTGAAACAGTCATTTTTAAAAGTTGCATGGATCACAAATCTGAATTTAAGAATACAAGTATAACAAGTATATTGTAAGCTAGATAGATGAGTTTTAAAATGTGATCAGAAATACTTAACCATAGATGATTCATTTAATGCTCAGTTCAAGAAGGAAAACCCTACACTTGGTTGTCTCCACATTGGTGTTTTCTATGCAAAAGTGTGGCTGCGAGTATTGATAGTACCTTTTTTGCACTGTCCATTCACTTTGCAACTTTGAGTTAACTTACTGTAAATATTTGAGATACAGAAATAGTGTGTTTGGCCAAGACACTGCCACTCTTTGATGGCTAGTGTATTATTTGGGTGTTTGGGATGATAAAATCTATGCAACCACCTACCAGATGTCTTGGATAAAATTATACAAATAGCACTATGTCTGGATTCTGGAAGAATATTTACATTTTATTAGAACTCTAAATTATGATGAAATATTAAGATGGATTTTTTCGACAATAAACATTAAATTATTCCCAGATGATTATATGTCTGAAGTTCCAATACTGACAGGTAACATAGCATCCTGGAACTGAGGAATGAAAAACTATTATACAGAAAGAGTTACTTCCTCGATGTTGGATAAACTTTTTAGATTTTGTATATGTGAGGCAATCTGAAGATTTCAAGGATATTTATGTCAACACTATTGAAATATTCCATCCCCATCAGCAACAAATTACAAGAATTAGCTAAGAAGAACTACAGTGGTTTCAGAATAGGTTCCTTGTCCATGATTGAGTTTTGAAAGGAAATTTATAGGGATTTAAAAATAGAAGGACATGAACAAAGCACATATAATCCCTGGCAATAAAGGTGAAACTCTAAACAATTGAGACAGTTCATTCATGTGAAAAGAAATAAAAGGATGCCACACTAAGGAAGATTGATCAGATCAGGTTAATAGGTTAAAAGAGACAAAAATCTGGAAAAATTAAAAAAAATAAATAAATAAGAGTACACAATAGTTTACTTACCTTTTCTTTATAAGAAAAATCATTTGCTTACCTACATTCACCATAATGCTCCATGTTATGGATTGTCAATACTATTCTCGGTTTCTACAAATTGGTGAATTGCACATGGTGATATTAATATTATATGCAACAATGAACTAGTTTACAACATTGTTATCTATCACAAAACTTGAAGCTGACACAGTAGTGATAACAGAAGTAAATACCTTAAGTGAAAGACAATGATACATATCCCAATAAAGCAAGGGTAAAGCACTTGTCTGCCATTCATGGACATGAATGATATCAGGTTGTGTTCCAGTCATCTGCAATGATGTATCATATTGTCAGAAATTGGAAGAACAAATTTTGTGAAGTCGACAATTTCAAATAAGTTCTACCATGGATATCGTGCTACAAATAACTTTGTAGAACAGCTGAGAAACTACTTAAGTTAGAATATTCATAATTAAATTATGCTCTTTTATTCACTTCATTGAAGTTGGACTTTTTTTTTTCCCTGTGTAGTGTCAATTACTAAAAAAATTCAAGTAACACTTCATATGCAACTCATTCATGGAACCATGAGTTCAACAGTTCTTCATTTCATATCTTTGTTTCTTTTTTTTATGAATATTTAACTTAAATGCAAGATGCCAAATAGACAAAGCCTTTATCATTTCTGAGTAAGGACCAATAAAACTGAATAAAAAAGTTAACTAATATCAGTGTTTGGGTAGAATTATAGATAATGCCTTTGAAAAATCTAAAGAAGTTACCGGTTTTCAACTAACAACCTGCATCCATTCGAGGCAAGCACGACTAAAGAACAAATATGCCTCCAGCTCATTGTATGAACCCCCATACACATGTTTCCCTTTAAAGAACTGATTGGAAGGTTCAATAAATATAACTGGGATTCCTGAAACTACCCCACGATATGCATTAGTGGGTATCCAGTTTCCATCATGATAAGAGTTATATGTTGTGATTAACATCAAGTCATTGATCTGCTGCTTCTGGATACACTCATAGAAAGGGAGCATTACATCTACTGTGTGGCCACGTGATAAACATGCTCGAGCAAGCCCAGTTACAACATCACCAAGACCACCAACTTTCGCTATTGGTGCCATTTCAGCTGTGACATGAATTATGTGCATGAGTTTGGAATCCTTCTTTACTTCATATTGAACTTCCAAATTCGCATCCCAAGAAGGGAAATCCTTCTTCCAAAATGGGATTTCATCAGTAGGAGAAGGCCAAACAAACTCTTGAATACCAAAATCAGTCAAAGTTCCTTGCTTTGCCATGCCTACCTGCATATAGGATTGTTGTTAGTGACACTAGTAAACAGTGATTAAAAAAGAAAAAGATAAACATTGAACAGTTTTTGGTTGAGTCATATGACTCATATCTATGATAATTTTTTTTTTTTTGGGGAAATTGAGAGTAAACTATAAATGATAAATCCCATATATATTATGGGCTACAGTTACAGTACCCAGTAATTCCAATACTGATTTTGATTGATTTCACATCTTCGAAATTTTCAAACCAATTGGCCTTCTCTTCTGTACAAAAATGTATTTATTCCCCTTCAATTTTAAAAGTTTCAATCGTCCACAAATGAAATGCCATAAAAAAAATAAAATAAAAAAACTGCAAATAACAAACATTTGCATCGGTTTCTTTATAATTAGAGAATAGCAAGATGGAGAAATTACCTCTGGTGAGAGATGGGTTTGAGCTAGAATCTTGAAATTAGAAGAGCAGAAGTTGTGGGCACTCAGTCCGTTGTTTCTGTTCAACACTACTCTCCTTGGATTCCACAATCTTGAAGTTGAAGGACAAAAGAACTTTCCAGCAATTGCACACTCCATTGTCACTCTTATTTGCAGATGCTGCTATGCTTTATAAAAGCTTAAAAGCCTAAATATATCTTACAAAAACAAAACACATTTTGAATTCACAGAAAGGAAAACCTCCCGAAAACCCTTTTTAACTCTTTCTGTGACTGAGAAACAGAACTGTTGTACATGAGATGAGGTTATTAACTGTTGTACATGAGATGAGGCTATTAACTGTTGAACAATAGAAGACAGTGATATTATTTGTTTGCTAGTATAGCGATTTAGAGAAATTTTATTGGATTAATTTCAGTTCAGTACGTCAAGCTTCAAATTTTAATTTAGTATCCCATGTTTAAAATTTTGCAATGTCATACCTCATCTTTCTAATTTATTGCAATGACATACCTCCGTCAGTATAGCTCTCTTAAATGCTGATGTGGCACTTACATGACATTCCTACAATGATGACTGGATGTCACGTGGTCTGATAACAGGCCACGTCATACCACATGACATAAAAATAATTAAAAATCTAAAAACATGGCACGTAATTATTAATTTTTTTCTTTCAATTTTTAGATTTTAAATTATTTTTTATGCCATGTGACATAATGTGTCATGTTGTCAGACTATGTGGTATCCAGTCAACATTGTGGCACTATTTTAAATATCCCTTAATGTTTTTGACTCCTTAGTTTCAAAATTAACAATAATGATCCTTTGACATTTTTCAGACCAAAATACCCCTTTATATATGAAAATGTCGTCACAGTGCACCATGTATCGACCAAAAATTCGACAAATTGTTGCACCTTCTTCCATAGTCCACAATGTGTCCACATAGTTGCCACATGATTGCCACAAGTCGATTTGTGTAGACCACAAATTCCACCATGTGTCGACCATAAATTTCACAAATTCGACCATGTGCTATAGCACCACCATGTTTCTGGGTGGTTCTTCTCTCTCATTTCTGTGTGCTCATTTTAATGTACATACAAATACCAACACACAAGAATCAAAACTTTTTTAATATCTATATGACTAATAGAGCATGTTAATGGGTTTATCAGCACAATGGAAGGTAGAGGAAGGAGACAATTTGGGGTTGGGAGGGTAAGGAAAAAATTGGGTTGGCTAAGGAAGGAAGGAGGGAGGGAGGGAGGGAGGGTGCGGTGGGCGCGGGCGGCAAGTGGCGTGGTGGGCCGAGTTTCGGATCTGCGCGATTATCTGGGCTAGAGCCATCTAGTTTTGGTTTCAGATCTGCTTTTGATTTAGTTTTGATTTTAGATCTACTTTTCCAACACTAGAGGCTAGGCTAGTTTATGGCTGAATTCGAACATCACAATGACTGTGAGGATAGCCCATATGGTGTACTAACCAATATGGTGATATGATTTTTTCCAAAATATGAGCAAAGAAATAATGAAATCAATGCTATACCATTTTTATTGCAAAAATTCAACAAGTTGCTTTACCAGCAAAGATGACTTTGGTTTTAGATCTGTTTTTGTTATTGATTAAATCAATATCATGGTTGATTTGGGGTCCTTGAATTTGTTCATGGTTTTGGGTTTTAGCCTTCAATCAATTGGAGGGAGGGAGAGAGAAAGAATAAACAAAAAAAGCTACAATAACAAAATATTGAGTTTTATATGGAGGGTATTGTGGACATTTTACATGAAAAATGTATAGAAAAGAAAATTTTGGAGAGAGGAGGTCAAAAAAGTTTAATGGGTATTAAAAAGGGTTATTCAATTAATTTATCCTTTATCTTATGTGGCTATGAAGACAAATGCCAATTTTTTTCTTTCTTTGTTGATATAATGTTATGATATGATAAGAGAGGCCCTTCTCTTATGGTATGGTTAAACGAGATATGATTTGTGAGGCTTATTATGCAGTATAATTTAATGATCGAAGTTGTTTACCGAACATATTGATTAGGTAAATACTAAATGATGACATTTTCTTCTAAAAAAAATGATGACATTTTCTTCTAAAAAAAAATGATGACATTTTAATCATATGGTTAAACAAAATTTGATTTGTCCAACTTTATGCAAAGATGACCCTTATATAGAGACTTAGAAAATAAACGAATTCAATCATCAAATTACAATATTGAATGGGTCCCACAAGTCATACCTCATTTCATTTAAGATAAGGTATACCTTAATGAAATGGCTCTGAAATTGATATATATATATATAGGCCCTTTTCATTGAGGGATCCCTCACTTAATTTTATTTAAAGGATCCCTCTTGGGGCTCACTCCATATAGTATTTCAACGATCTGAACCGTTTATATTTTAGGTCTATATTCAAATATCATTCTTGCAAAAAATTAAGACAAATCGGAAACCATTAAGCTATCAAATTTTGATCAAATAAATAGACAAACGTAATATTTTCGATAAACACTTGAAATAGTGACAATTTAATTAATGGTCAAATGGTTTCTAATTAACCTAATTTTTTGTAAGAACAATCCTTTCAAGGAGACAAAAAAAATAAACGGTTCTGATCATCAAAATATAATGTGGAGTGGACCCCCAATGCTGAGCGCTCGGTATTGGCGGCGAGTGTTCGGCAATAGTTTTTTTACAACAGCTGAGCGTACGCCCTAGAGAAGGATATATATATATAGGCCCCTTCCATTGAGGGATCCCTTAAATAATTTTATTTAAGGGATCTATCATAGGGCCCATTTTATGTTGTATTTGGACGATCCGAAAAGTCTACTTTGTAGGTTTCTATTTCAAGATCATCTATGCCAAAAATTAAACAAATTGGAAACAATTAAGATATCTATTTTTTATAGATAAATAGACGAACATAATGTTTCGATAAACACTTAAAATAGTGACAATTTAATCAACAGTTAAATGGTTTCCGATTTACCTAATTTTTATAAGGACAATCCTTGAATGGAGACCCAAAAAATAACCGGTTTCAATCATGAAAATATATTGTAGTGTAGACCCCACAAGACATCCCTTAAATAAGCTTATTTCCAGTCTGTTGAGTACTTTAAGTGATGAGTTTACAGCAGAAAAGGTTTCAAGTATGATAGTTTTAGTTGAGCAGTTTTATTGATTTTTTTTTTCCAGTTTATCGAGTATTTATTGAGATGTAAGATTTTAGCTTACAATTTCTAGTTTCATATTTTAATTTTATTTTCAGAGGTTGATTATCAACATGTGAGTTATCTTTGAGCAAGAAATCTTTCATGAGATATTGGATTTCCAATCAAAGGTTTTCTTTACAATTAAATTGCATATGAGGCTTCATTTACTTTTAAAGATTTGCATCCTCTCGAGATGATCGATTTTATATTTATGAGTTTATTATGCATGATGAGGATTTTATGATTTAAGATGATTTCGAATTGGATGTGTAAAAGGGTTTTAAAACTGGGGATTTCAAATAGTGACGTGAGGTCTTAAAGTAAAACTTGATTTAAAGGAATTTGGAAGGATAAATAAATTTTAAATGCTTTACTTCTATATTGTCCACTCACTAGGTTATCTCACGTTTTCTCTCTTTTGTTTGTTTTAACGTTTCCCCCTAGGTATTAGAGGTCGCTGAGGTCGAGCCGTACCACATTGATCATCATTATTTCACCCTCAGTACAATCACCTGGTGGGCGCATTGTCCCTTTAAGTTATATATATCTGTTGGGGTGTAACCTTAATTTAATAGGCTCTGATATTCATATGTTTGGGTGAACGCATTTTGTTCGAAATGGCTTTGTTTTTGGGTCAAAGACCCTTTTGGTTGTAGTAGAGGTGGCTGTTTGACATTTGAAGTGTTTTTTACAGGTTTTACAAGTATAAGTTAGTCCAATTTCAGAGGAGATTATGCAAAATTTTCGGTGGGATTTTCCTTGGTATTAGATCCCACAGGTTCACTCTAGATTTCAGGATGGAATCTGGGGACGGTCTTGTCAAATTAAGTTATATCGATAAGTTTTATTGCAAAAATGTATTGGTGCATTTCATGGGACACATGTTGTTGCATAGGCACTATCTCAAAAACAAACCTCATATCTTAGTAGGAAGGTTATTTTACTCAAAACGTCATGCGTGCATACTTTTTTTACATGATGTTTACTTGTTTTTTTACACTAGATGTGAATGGACTACAACGATTTTTGAATGTTTGCAAATGCAGTGACGATGTCGTAGAATGAGTTTCTTATTATAAAAAACATACTTTTTTTTTTCTTTTTATAAAGCTAGCATATTTTTTTAAATTAAAAGTATCACCTACTTTAGGGGAAAAAAAAAAAACCAAGATATTATTATGTTGTAGACATTCGATATACATCTATGTTAAGATTCTTATCACCCTATCAAGGTGAGCGATATTATTTGCGTAATTGTAGGGGACTTCATCAAGCACCAAGAGGTACGTCTTATGAAGTTGCTCAACTACAGACATTCCTCACAGTGTGATGTGATATATCTAGTGGTATTTTGGTGTATTAAAAGCACGTTTTCCAATTTTGAAATATATGTCTAATTATCCTTCGTGTAGGCAACAATGTATCCCTATTACATGTTTTGTTTCATACAATTTTATAAAAAAAGAGTGTCGTTGTGATAGAATGTTTGAAGAGTTCCAAATTGAAGGCATGATATTTGATGAAGAAAACATGACAATATCAAAGATAGATATGTCTCAAGAAAACCTTGCACAAATGACAAATATTAGGGATAATATTGCGTCAGATTTGTGGAGTGATTTTAGTTATAACCCTTGACAAGGTTGTCATTTATAGATGCATTTTTGTTAAGATATTTATATTTCAACGAGATTTTTCTTTGAATATTTGACAACTGCAAGACGCAAATGTGATAATTGGTAATTTTTTTTTTCTTAGCTTTAAGGCACACTTGGGATGATGATAATGAATTTTAATTTTTATCTAAATCTTTGGTTTGAGTATTTTTTTTCTTAGAGTATGTGTTTGGCTTATTAATAGGTTTTATTACTAATTTGATATATTAATTATTTAAGAAAAAAAAAATTGCAGAAGGGTACTACGAATTACCAAATATATAACTATTTTGTCATTTATATCAGTAGCATATGTGTGTTTATTGAGTAAATAATTTAAAGTTCACTTTACAACATGCACTAGATGATAAATCAATCTACCTAAAGGTTGTAATGATAAAATGGTCAACTTTATAGTTAAAAAATGATAAAGGAACCCGTGTCATAACTGGGAGGCGAGTTTTTACATTGCCGAGTGCTCAGCGTGTAGTATATTTTTTTATTTTTTGTGTTCTGGGTAGATTGCCACTGTTGAACAATGACAATCAGTGTCATTGTTCGACAGTGGCAATTAGTAACGACTATTGTTATTGTTATAAGAGAAAACTGTCTTGTTGCTTCCCAGACTATTGCAATTGTATCGATTTGCTTCTCATACTTCCAATTTAGAAAATAATGTGCTTGACTTTTCAATTTTGCCAATTGAGGTAATTTCGTTAATTTGCTCAGTAAATTGATACAAGTGAATGACACATGACTACCATTTTTCCCTCAATAAGGACCCTTCGTGATGGACATTTGACTTTGTGTAAACAGAGCTTTGGATGAAAAACGAAAAAATTGACGAAATGACCTCAATTAGCAAAAATAAAAAGTCAAGTACCTTAATTTTTTAATTGAAACTATGCGAGCAAACTAATAGAAGTACTACAATAGTCTGGGAAGCAAAATGGATATTATGTCTTGTTATAACACATGTGGATGTGACTCCATAAGTTTGAATTTTATGTTTTATGTTTGTTTTATTAGTTTTTGACATATTTATGTAAGAAAAAAGACAGAGATATAACTATAAGTATCGTTTTTATATTGTTTCAAATAGTCAGTGTTGCACAAGTGGCAAGAAGATTACTGTTGAACAATAGCTATTTTCCAAAACATGAAAAAAAAAAAAAAACGTTGAATACTCCATGAATAGTGTCGAATGCTTGGCTCATTAAAGTGGATCGGCATATTACCGTGCTTTTGTAGGTGAATCGTCAAATCATGAATTTTTTTGTTTTTAAACTTAAAAAAAAATTATTATTTTTATTCTCATAAAACCATTTGCAAATTAAATCAAACAAGTTTTAAAATTCATAAAATTATTTTAAGTCCAGTTTTGGGCATTTAATGATTTGTTAGTATGTCTGAAGGGTTTTTTTTTTTAATTTATATTTTTAAAAGACCCATTAGCTACAATACCGATCCACCTTTTAATTTGAGCCCTAATCTTGTCATACCTGTCTCTAGCCAATCTTCTTTCCGATCTTACTCTCTGTTATCTCTCTTTGCTCTTTCTCCGATCTCATTATGCTCTCTCTCTCTCTCTCTCTGTTCTTAGGCCCATCCACATCTTCGACGTCAAGCTCAAGCAACCAAGCTCAACCTTGAGAGAAACTGTTTGCTAATGATATGGCTTCAAAGTTGCTTCCAAAAAAAAAAAAAAAGGCTTCTCAAACCTCCATCGTCTCATTCGTCCTCGAATTACAGGTCGTTTCTGTATCTTCTAGTAGCTTCTGTTCTCTTCCTTTGAATCCCGACGACGAGTCTCAAGTCCCCGCCACTATTGATTATAGGTAAGTGTCAATTCTTCATTATATTTAGGGGGTGTCCTCAACTAAGATTTTAATAAATTTTTAAATCTATAGAATCCATCAAAATCCAAGAGAATTGGCTAAAATTCTCATGAAATTTGTTATGTGTAAAAAATTCATCCAAATCCATTAAAATCCATCACTTAATGAAATTCATGAGTTTTTTAGAACGCCTGAATTTTATTGGAATTCATTAATATCTGAGTTGGGAACACCTTGATTTTTTTGGAATATATTAAAATCCTAATTGAGGACACTTAGATTTCATTGGACTTTTAAATTAAATTCATTAAAATTCAAGTTGGTGACACCCCCCTTAGCTTCTGCTTGGTTGCTGAGAAACATAGGGAAAATAGAAACAATGGTATAATTGCCGAAAGTGCACTTGCAGAGATGGTATTTTATGAAGTTGATCCTTCTCTAAAGAACTGCACTATGTGATTGAAATGTTTTTGTTCTTAGCGTACAGTCATTATTGATTTACATTTGAATATAGGTTGAGTGGTCACAAAAGGATGAAGACTGTACAAAATGTTGGGATTGTACTCGACATCATCTTGCTTTGGTTTCATAGTTGGAATAGGATTGCATCTAAGTCAATGATTAGGAGTTCTATTAGAATATTACCTGGAAGCCTATAAGGATTTAAGTGAATCTGGTTTACTAAAAGGCTAAGAGATTCCTATTGTTTATAGGACAATGTATTAGTATTCTTATTGGATTTGGCTATGCTATTGAGTTTAGTTATGGGTTAGACTCTTAGGCAGCCACACACTATATAAGGTCGAAGATCCCCTTGCATTTAGAGCACACATATATCTAGTTACTCCCATTAAGTAAATTGTGCTAAGGTCTGCCAGTGCAAGGAAGGTCTCGACTATTGCAAAGAAGGACTTGACTCAACTGCTAAGCTATGGATGTTGCTGTGGTGAATTCAGGTGAGTGTTTTATTCATATAGCTGTATGGTTAACATGTTGTATCAGAGCATGGCTTTGTATGATTAAAACCAAAAAACAGAAATCTGCTTAACTGCCTTGCTTATTTGTTGAGTGTACTTAGTCTTAAGTTAATCCTGAAAGCATGAATATAGGATTAAATTCATTCGTTTACATCTTTGATTGATCTTGTGCAATTGATGATATTCCTGTCTTTACATGAACTTTTTTTTTTTTCGTGTACTACAAGTTTTAATTTTTTATCATCAATAATCTTGATGTTTGTCATGTTACTATCTAAAATTCAGGGTTGTATAATAAATTGTCTCGTTTACTTCAAATTATCTGGTTATATGATTTGAATGTTAGATATACATATATATATGTTGATCACAAGATTATTGTCATATGTACATGTATCTGGAAGCTATGATCAAAGTTTAGAGGCTTTTGAATCAACTAAGCGAGCCTCTCGCAGCTTAATTGTTTTTTAAAAGGCTCTAAACCAAGAACACTAGTCAAATTGCACCATCGAAACATGACAAGTGAAACAATTTTTTGCTCATAAGTGATCATTATTTCACTGTGGTCAGGTTGACAGTGGCTAGCATAGATAATAAAGTTACAAAGGTTTGCAAAGTTCTTCCTTCTATCCATAGATGTGGGAAATTTTTTAAGGGAAACCTATGGAGTTCTATAATCTAGTGCTAAGACATGGTCTACTCTCAGCCTATAGGTGTGAGTTGATTATGTTCATAAAGTTTTCTGGGAATTAAGGTTGATATTTTGTTTTAAAATTTACAGTTATGAATTCTTCTTTGAATTTCGATTCCATCCAAACTTTGACTGGTAACAACTTCAAGAAGTGGAAAGCTGATCTTGAAATAGTTCTTGGGTTGATGGATCTTGACAAAGCCCTGAGAGAAGATGCACCACCAGAACCTGTTGAGATTGAAGGTGAATGGATTGATCCATTTGTGAGGGTCAAACATGAAAAATGGACTAAGGCTAATAGGATGGCTATACTGATCATGAAGAGATCAATGTCTGATTCAGTCAGAGGTGGTATTCTTGAATCAGATAAAGCAAAGGCATATCTTGCATCAGTTGAAGAAAAATTCAAAGAATAAGAAAAAGCAGAGATTTCTACACTAATGAGTGTCTTGTCCAATGCTAAGTTTAATGGTGATGGGAGTGTCAGGGAACATATTATGGGCCTTATTGAAGATGGAACAAAACTGAATGAGTTGGAGGTGACAATGAGTGATGCCTATCTGGTACATTTGGCATTGAATTCACTGTCAAATGAATATACTCAGTTGAGGAGCTCTTACAATGCACATAAGGAGAAATGGAACTTAAATGAGTTGATTGCTCTTTGTGTGATTGAGGAGAGTGAGATTAAGAAGAATAAGGCAGAGAGAGCTGTGAATTTTGTGCAAAATGGTAGGGCATCTGGTCCTAAGAACAACAACAAAAACAAAGGCAAGGCTATAGCTGCAAATCCTTCTAACATTCCCAACCTTCCCAAACGAACCGACAACCCACAGTCCACCAAACCACTTGGGATGCAATGTTATTTTTGCAGGAAATTTGGTCATCTTAAGAGAAACTATAATAGGGACAATAAGTGGTTAGACAGACAAAAGGCTAAAGGTAATTTAAATCAAGCTCTAGTATGTTTTGAATCTAATTTAGTTGATGTTGCTAGTGATTTGTGTTGGCTTTACAGTGGTGCCACCATCCATGTGTCCAATACCTTGCAGTGATTCATAAGCAAGAAGGAGCCAAGCAAGGATGAGGTTGCTGTGTTTGTAGGAAATGGCATGAAGGTTGATGTCAAGTTCATAGGAGTTGTCAGATTGGAGCTGGAATCAGGATTTCTTTTGGGTTTAGTTGATGTAGTTTATGTACCTTCTATGAGAAAGAATTTAGTTTCTGTTAGTAAGCTTATTAAATCCAGCTTTAAGTTTGTGTTTGATACTTCTGGTTTTTCTATATAAAAAGATCAAGTTTTAGTTGGAAATGGATTGCTTTCTGGTGACATGTTCAGTTTATGTTTAAAACATTCGAATACCATTGCCTGTAATACAACATGTATTAACAGAAATATATCAAAAGAAACCTCATCTAAGCTATGACATAAAATGTTAGGACACATTGGACTTGATAGAATTCAAAAGCTAATTAAAAGTGAAGCCTTACCAGAATTGGATAATGAAAATTTCGGCACTAGCTTGCATTGAATGCATCAAAGGAAAAATGGTAAATAAGAAAAAGAAAGGAGCCATAAGGAGTGAAAATTTGCTTGAACTAGTGCATACTGATATCTGTGGACCATTCCCAAAACCAACACAGGATGGTTTCAGGTATTTTATAACTTTCACTGATGATCACTCACGTTTTGGTTATATTTACCTATTATATGAAAAATCAAGTATCTTGGAAGCTTTTAAAATTTATAAAGCTGAAGTTAAAAATCAATTGGACTTAAAAATCAAAGTGGTAATGTCAGACATAGGGGGTGAATATTATGGAAAATATGATAAAGCTGGTAGACATCTTGGTGCCTTTGCAAAGTTTCTGCAACAAAATGAAATTGTGGCTCAATATACAAACCCTAGTACACCTGAACAAAATGGAGTCTCTGAAAGACGAAATAGGACTTTAATTGAGATGGTTAGGTGCATGACTTGTACCACAAATCTACCTGATTTTTTATGGGGTGAGGCAGTTATAACAGAAAATTATTTACTCAATAGGGCACCTTCCAAGGCAGTGACTTCAACTCCTTATGAGATATGGTTTAAAAGGAAACCTAGCTTAAATCATTTGAGAATATAGGGCTGCAAAGTAGAAACAAGAGTTTACAATCCTACAGAAAAGAAGTTAGACCCTAAGACAGTAAGTTTTTTTTTCGTAGGTTACCCTAAAAGAACTAAGGCTATAGGTTCTATTGTCCTCAACACACTACTCGATTTGTTGAAACAGGGAGAGTGAAGTTTCTTGAAAATCATGCTGATACATCTGATACTAATGATTTTATTTTTGATGAAATAGAAGATATATCACAAACAGATCAGCAAACTGGAAGTAAAAAAGAGCTTACTGTTCCCACTGATATTGCCAATTTTGATCCGAAAAGCACTGAAGAACCTATAGAACCTCAACCCTTAGAAACCATACATGACCAACAAGTTGTTACTGACCATTTGTCTAACAATGCAGCGCTAAACCGAGACCATACCTCAGTTAGGAAATCGACTAGAACTAGAAAACCTGCACTGTCTGATGATTATGAAATTTATACGCATGAAGTTGAAAATGGAGAACATGGCAATCAAGATGACTCTAACACTTTTAAAGAAGCAATGCTAAATGAGATTAATGAACAATGGTTGGGAGCCATGAAATTAGAAATTGACTCAATGAAGAAAAATAGTGTATGGAAATTGGTCGATTTACCATCTGGTGTTAAGCCTATAGGGTCTAAGTGGGTGTTTAAAACCAAGAAAGATTCTAAGGGGCAGATTGAACGTTATAAGGCAAGACTCGTTGCTAAAGGATTCACTCAACAAGAGGGAGTGGATTACAATGAAACTTACTCGCCAGTTTCAGCAAAGGATTCCTTTAGGCTAGTTATGGCAATGGTGGCACATTGTACTTGTTTCTACATCAGATGGATGTTAAGACAACATTCTTGAATGGGGATTTATTTGAAGAGATCTATATGAAGCAACCAGAGGGATTCATTCAAGAAGGGAGAAAGAGTTTAGTATGCAAACTGAAGAAATCTATCTATGGTTTAAAACAAGCATCAAGACACTGCTATCTTAAGTTTGCAGAAGTTATAAAGTCTTATGGTTTTGTTGAGAATTCAGTAGATGAGTGTATCTATGTCAAGGTTAGTGGGAGGCATTTTATGTTTCTCATACTTTATGTTGATGATATCCTCTTAGCTAGCACCAACCTAACCTTACTAAATCATACCAAGACCTTTTTGTCCAAAAGTTTTGACATGAAAGATATGGGAGAGGCATCTTATGTACTAGGGATTGAGATTTCTCGAGAGAGAGAAAAAGGGATTTTGGCCTTATCTCAGAAAGGATATATAGAAAGAATACTAAAAAGGTTTAACATGAGCAATTGTGCAGGTACTGCCTTACCTATGAGGAAAGGAGATAAATTAAGTAAGAAACAGTGTCCACTTACTGAAAAGGAGAAATATAAGATGCAATCAAGGCCTTATGCTTCTCTTGTGGGAAGCCTAACATATGCACAAGTCTACACAAGGCCTGACATTTCTTTTGCAATCTCAATGCTTGGTAGATTTCAATCGAACCCTGGTCTAGCACATTGGGTTGCAGCAAAGAGAGTGATGAGATATCTGCAAAGGACAAAGGACTATAAGATGTGCTATAAAAGAAGCCAAGAGTTAGAAATAGTTGGTTACACATACTCTAATTTTGTTGGATGTTTAGATTCAAAGAAGTCAACAAGTAGTTATGTATTTTTGTTTGCAGGAGGTGTTATTTCTTGGAAAAGTGTCAAACAGTCAACTATTGCTACATCTATTATGCATGTTGAGTTTGTGGCATGTTATGAGGCAACTATTCAAGCTGTGTGGTTAAGGAATTTTGTTTCAAGCTTAAGAGTAATAGCAGATATTGAAAGACCAATTGTGGTGTGACAATAGTGCAGCAGTTGACTTCGCCAAGAACAATAAAAGATCATCAGGTACTAAGCATTTAGAGCTCAAGTTTCACTCGAATTGATCATATTGGAACAGACTTGATGTTGGCAGATCCACTTAACAAAGGCTTGCCCAATTCTGTTTTTCATAGGCATGTAACCAGTATGGGTTTATTTTATGGTTTTGATATGCTAAGTTAGTGGGAGCCTTTGTTATGTTTCATTATTGTTTATGTTTTTTAGTTCTAGTCAATTTTGTATGATGTTAAAGTTTTGCTTGCAGTAAAGATTGTTAGAAATGTTATGAAGTTTATTCAGTTCAAGAAAGCATGCTGAGTTTTTACCTTTTACTTTACTAATAAAAGTTCGTTAAGAGTTATTTGACTGCATTATAAGTTTTGTTTATTAGAAACATAAGGCAGGTTTTTTCGAATCTGATAAGGAAGGATCCGACAAAATGATTTTATATGTTGTGCATTTTCATATGCATTTAAACAACCACTTTATTCAGATACATTAATCATTTTGTTTTCCATTGTCTTGATGGAGTCTTATGTAGAAATGGTCTGTTACATGTGTAGTTCTTAAAGCTCAGGATAATTTGTTAGTCTAAAAGCTTTTAAAACTCTATATAATGTGTTGTTTCTGACAAGAGACATGCATGAATTTTTTATTCAGTAGAACTTTTGTGCACTAAAGGATCATTGCAGTAGTTGCCTTATAACATATTCAACCAAGTGGGAGAATGTTGGGATTGTACTCGACATCATCTTGCTGTGGTTTCATAGTTGGAATAGGATTGCATTTAAGTCAATGATTAGGAGTTCTATTAGAATATTACCTGGAAGCCTATAAGGATTTAAGTGAATCTGGTTTACTAAAAGGCTAAGGAATTCCTATTGTTTATAGGACAATGTATTAGTGTTCTTATTGGATTTGGCTGTGCTATTGAGTTTAGTTATGGGTTAGACTCTTAGGCAGCCACACACTATATAAGGTTGAAGATCCCCTTGCATTCAGAGCACGCATATATCTAGTTACTCCTATTAAGTAAATTGTGCTAAGGTCTGCCAGTGCAAGGAAGGTCTCGACTATTGCAGAGAAGGGCTTGATTCAACTACTAAGCTATGGATGTTGCTGTGGTGAATTCAGGTGAGTGTTTTATTCATATAGCTGTATGGTTAACACAAAAAGGCCTAGAGTTTGGAAAAGTTTATGGTAAATCTGGATATGAAGAAATTTAGGAGCTTTTGAAAATTCTTTGAGAAGTTTTACCAAAATTGATATGCAGGACGAGCACACATCATTGTTGTAGCTGAGAGGGTAGCGTCAAATTTTATGCAAAGGATGAGTGGAGTAGCAACTTTAACTAAGGTATTTTTGTTTCCTTTTTTGTTTTTTGAGGTGTTTAGTGTTCTTGGATTTATTGGTGTGGTTTAAGGAGCTTTCTACGGCTTTGGCTGTACATCTCCGGCCACTGAAGTATCTTTACTTATTTTTTTCAGCAAGTTATGTCATATGTTACCATGTTCTTAAGTATACAGATTGAAGTCTCTTTACTCAACATATAGATGGGTAGGTGTTTTAATAACCTGGTAGGTGTTTGGTACTCTTATGCTTAGTTAAGGCAACTTGCAGCACCACAACAATAATATAAATAGACAACGGTTCATAGTTTTACTGTTATCTTAATTTATTATATAACAGTTTTTTTTAAAAACTATAATATAATAATATATACCGTATATTATCCAATGGTATTTAGTCTGATGATTTTTCCTAAATTATTAAAGACAATAGTATTAGGCAAAACCATTGTGTTGGACAGGTTACGTACACAAAAATAAAAAATTTTGCGAGTCTTTGTATTTGATAAAGCGCATGACCGCGTTAAGTCTTTTTGGGTCAAAGCCCTCTGACTTCACCCACATTCACACACTCAGCCCACAACACTCAGACTTCACCGATCTTCATTTTCATCCTCACAACACTCAGACGTCACCATCACGCATCTCCATCTCCATCTCTGTCCTCATCGTGCATCTCCCGACGTCGTCCCTTGCTCTTAGTCATCATCATCTCCGCCCATTCCTCATTGCCCATCTCTGCCCTAATATTAGCACAAATCGACTGAAGATCGAGATTTTCACAAATCACCCATCCCTGCACTCCCGTGTTGGAGAATTTTAAGGCTAAAGAAAAAATATCTGATCGTTAAACAAAAGTCTTGACTGAAAGATTTCAACTTGATTTAATTAAATAAATGAAAGTTTACAACTTAAATAGAAAAACAAAGCTACTGCACTTTGCAGATTTTGTGGAACCACATCTCACGTTCACAATCATGAAAGAACAGACTAACTGATAAGATGAATATTATACTACATGTATATACCTCTTTCACTTAGTTTTTGTGCCATTTTGTTAGAAGGTTGTAAGTGTTTTTGATACTTTCTCACATTTTCTGTCTCAGGAGCAACATAAGGGCATTTGGTGAAAATACATGCATACAGAGGAATTTTTGAGTAAAGTCGGTTGGAGATGAAAGAACACATCTTGAAGTTCATTGTGTGATTTTTGTAGATTTTTCCACCCAGCCAATTGATACAGTTTTTCAAGTGAAGTCAGCCCAAACTCCAGACTGGACGGATTAGACCTCCGAAGCTTGCGGGTGAAGAAAGTCCATTCTAAAAGCATTATTCAAAGAAACTTCCTTCTTGACTTTGGAAGCTGACATCCATACCTTTCTAACGCCATCTGATTCATCAAATTCTAAGATGATTTGGTCATCCAACGGCCAAAGGCGGTGCACTGCTGTGATGTCCAACTAAGAATAGGAAAGTTAAAATTAGTAACTTATTATTTTAAGTTTCCCTCTCTGCCAAGGATTGCTTGGACGGTCTGGAAGTCCCTATGGAGTTTGGATTCTGTTTTCAAAAACCTATAAGAGGATGCCCTAGTAAAAAGGAAGGGGACGAGGAGAGAAGGTTTGGCTGGGAGCTGCGTGCAACAGGGGACATTCAGCCTCTGTATTTGCTGTCAAGGGTGTCTTTATTTTCTCATGTTTTTATTCCATATGATTATGCAGAACTAATCCCTTTTCTAGGGTGAGGCCGTGAGCCTTAACATGAATACGTAGAGTTTTCTTTCGGTTGCTTAAGTGTGGTCCATGTTTACTTTGATATTCTCAATTACTGATTCTATACTATCTTTGTGTCTTGATGATTGATCATCATTAGGGTGTTTAGAAAAGTGATTTGATGCAATTTTGAATGAATGTCACATTAAAAATTGGCCATAGCTTCTTGTGATTGAGAATTGTAATTTCTCTTAAGGCGAATGTCACGCTCTTAAGGATTGCATGGTTTATCAAAAGGTTTCCACAAAGTTTAATGAATCACTCATATTCAAATTTGATCTAAATGTCATGGACGAATTGCATGTTGTGGTATACGTTTTAGCTCGAATGTCACGAGTAAAGCCTACATAAGGGAAACCTAACCTTCAAAGTGGCGTGTGTTCCATCACTTAAGTAATTGAGAGAGATACGTAGGATTGTTAATGGTGAAGGCTGAACCTTAGTACTTTGTCAATTTGATTTTCTTAAGTTGTTCTCGCTACCTCTTGTTGCTATTTTTGCGTGTTTTGTTAGGTCATTAGTCTATAAATCAATTCCCCATTTTAGATACTTTGTCTACATCACGTAGGTTAGGACTTTAGTATTGTTAATTTAGTCCAGTTTATAGAGTTAACTGAGTTAAATACCCCAAAACTCATCCACTGTTTATACCAGTCCCTGAGGAGATCGACCTTGCTTGAGCCGTTCTATACTACAACAACCTTGTTCTCTTGCAAGTATTTTGTATGGTTTGACCCTTGTTTTGCAGGTGGTAAAATCACTATCACTAACCATGACTTCTACAAACTAAGGATTCTCCTATAGACTATGTAATACCAACCCACTAACTATAGGCAACCACGTTTATTAAAAATAAACAACTTTAACATAAATCTTAACACCTTCCCTTAAATTGATTTATGCAGAAAAATAGTTTAGGGATGAACATCATTTTCAGTCTTTGGCGTGTGCCCTCCTTTGAACAACATTCTGTGAGGAACAAACTCTAAGCATATCTCGGAGCTTCTCGAATACTGGTTGTTTGAGAGGTTTCATCATGATATCAGCAACTTGATTTTCACTTCTACAGAACTTCAATTCAATCACACTATTTTTGCATAGATCACGCAAGAAATAATATCTAACATCAATATGTTTGCTCCTCCCATGCATAACAAGATTCTTTGAAAGCTTAATGGCAGAAACATTGTCATAATAAATTGTTGTTGGACTTTACTGCTGATGACCAAGAACTTCAAGCATCCTTTTCAGCCAAATAGCTTGACAGGAACACGAAGTAGCTGTAACAAACTCATCTTCAGTAGTGGATAATGTCACAATTTCCTACTACTTTGATAACCACGAAACAACACCAGAACTCATCAAAAACACATTACCAAAAGTGCTTTTACGATCATCAATGTCACTTGCATAATCACTGTCAGTAAAACATAAGAAACTTGGCTTTCTTCCTTTTTTATAAAGGATCCCAAAATCAGTTGTGCCCTTCAAATAACGAAAAATTCTCTTTGCTGCCCTGAGATGTATCTCAGTTGGATTTTCCATATATCGACTTATCAAACTAATAGCATGCATGATGTCAGGCCTTGTTGAAGTCAAATACATCAGACTTTCAACAATTTGCTTGAAATGAGTGTTGTCAACTCTCTCACTATCAGGATCTTTACTCAGCTTCAATCCTGTTCCAACTGAATTGCAATTCATCATCTGAAACCTTTTCAAAACATCTTGGACATATTTTCTTTGACAAACAAAATTTCCAGCTTCTAATTGTACTACTTCTATGCCAAGAAAGTAGTACATTAATCCCAAATCTGTCATTTCAAACTCAGCCATCATAGATTTTTAAAATCATCTCAATCATATCCTCACCACTCCTTGTGTAGATCAGATCATCAACATATAAGCATACGATAAGCATTTTACCTTCCCTTCCAACCTTAACATACAATATATGCTCATATGGACATTTTTCAAAACATTGTTTAGCAAAATAAGCATCTACACGGTTGTACCAAGCTCGTGGTGCTTGTTTCAACCCATATAGTGCTTTCTTCAATCTATAAACTTTTTCCTTATTGTCTTGTTGCACATAACCTGTGGGCTAATCTACGTACACTTGTTCTTCAGTTCACCATGTAAGAAAGCAGATTTTACATCTAATTTAAAAATAGACCAAGAGTTTTGAGCAGCGAAAGAGATTACCAGTCGAATAGTATCTTGTCTTGCAACTGGAGCAAAAACTTCCTTGTAATCAATACCATACTTGTGTTTGTATCCCTTTGACACCAAACGAGCCTTGTGCTTGTTTATCTCACCTTTCTCATTCAACTTGGTTTTAAAAACCCATTTCATGCCAATTGTTTTATGTCCTTTGGGCAAGTCAGTCAGCTCTCATGTGTCATTTTTCTCAATGGATTTAATCTCAACATCCATTGCCTTTTGCCATTTGGCATCTTTGACAACTTCCTCAAATGTGATAGGATCACAATCTGCAAACAATGCAAAGTGAGCAGTAGTATCATCATCAGAGAGTTCATCTCCTCTTACATAGTCAAACATCCAAGCTGGTCTTTTTCTTGGACGTTGGTTTTCTGGTGGCTGCTCATTTGCTGGGGCAACTCTAGAAGAACTTGGAGGGATTTCATCATGGGATTGCTGTTGCAGATCAGTTCCATTGTCTGCTTCATCAAAATCAACTGGAATCTACTGCTGTCCTGAATCTTTTTCAATCCAATCCCACATTCTTTCCTCAGCAAACACCACATCACGACTAGTAATTATCTTTCAGTAATTGGGTTGAACAATTTGTATGCTTTGGAGTGTTCACTCACTCCAAGAAAGACGCACTCTCACCTTTGTCATCAAGCTTTTTCCTATTCTCATCTGGAATATGTGCATATGCCATGCACCCAAACACCTTAAAGTGATCTATTGTTGGTTTCCTTCCACTCCAGGCTTCCTTAGGCTTCATGTTTTTGACAGAAAAAGTAGGACTTCTGTTCAAAACATGAATGAACCACAACACTGCCTCAGGTCAAAACTTCTTTGGAATTTTCCCTTTGACTAGTAAGCTTCTAATCATGTTAAGGATGGTTCTATTCTTCCTCTCTGATACACTGTTTTGCTGAGGTGTATATATATGCAGCTGTGAATTGCCTTCTAATGCCTTGCTTATTACAAAAGACTTCAAACTCCTTTGAGCAATATTCTCCACTACGATCAGTTCAAAAAGTCTTAATGGTTCTTCCAGTTTCATTCTCAACAAGGGCTTTGAAGCTTTTAAATGCATTAAAAGCCTATGATTTTTCCTACAAAAAATACACCCATGCTTTCCGGTTAAAATCATTGATAAAATAAACAAAATATTTCTTTTTACCATTTGATATTGGATTAATAGGACCACAGATGTTTGAATGCACTAACTCCAGCAGGTTATAAGCTCTCTAAGTCTTTCCTTTTGGGAATGGATCATAGTATTGTTTGCTAACAACACAACTTTCACAAACTTTGGATGGATGAGTGATCATGGGGAGGCCTGTCACTATTTTTTTCTGATGAAGTATTCTTAGGCTATTAAAATTCATGTCAAGTGCCCATAACGGTAATACCAAAGCCAAGATGAATCGTTCTCCTTAGCCACCAAGCAAGCTTGTACAATCTTGATTTTCAGTGGAAACAATTTGTTGGACAACATCTGAATCACAGCAATTGCACCTCTTGCTAGATCATAGATCTCACATGCATCTTTCTGAATTGTTATAATATAACCCTTTTCTTGTAATTGACCAGCACTCAATAAATTAGTCTTTAAATCAGGGACATAAAAGACATTTGAGATTGTTTCTACAAAATCATTCTTAGTTCCAATCTGAATATCACCCTTTCCCATCACATTCACAGTAAAACAATCACCAAAACTCACAGTAGTATGAAAGTCTTCATTTAAAAAGGAGAAAGAAGACTTACTACCACTCATATGATTGTTGCAGCAGTGTCAACATACCAAACATCTTACTCAAGCTCCTTCTTGACATGAAAGGCCATCAAGAGTGTCTCTTCTTCCCTTTTCTCAACAAAGTTTGACTTCTCTCCCTTTTCTTTGTCTTTAGGCATCTTTGTATAGCATTCATTGTGATAATGCCCATAATTGCCACACCTGTAGCACTCAATCTTGGACTAGTCAACGTGTTCTAGCTTTTCCTCTATTCTGGGAATGATCATCATCATATCTTTTGTAATTATGATGTTGTCTGCTTCCATGCATCTCTATTTCCTCGACCACCTTTTCCTCTTCCTCTACTTCTACTTCGACCTCTTCCTCTTGAACATGAGGATTCAGCAAGGGTAGAAGCTTTCAAAGTCTGCTCTTCTGAGGTGCCCCAATTCAGCTTATGTTCATGGACCAGTAAGGAGCTTTGCAGCTCATCAATTGACATCTCATCAGTATTGTTTGACTCCTCAATAGAGCAAACAATATAATCAAACTTTGGAGCCATAGATCTCAGGATTTTCTCAACTATGGCACCATCGTCAATTTTGTCACCATGGATTCGTATTTTGTTTGCAATCCCCATTACTCATCCGAAATACGTACTCAGTGACAGACTCTCCACTTTTCATTTGAAGAGTCTCAAAATCTTTCCTTAAAGCCTGAAGCTGTGCACGCTTCACTCTTGCTGATCCTTTGTATTTCTTCTTCATGGAGTCCCAATTATGATTGGATGTGTCCTTTTGGAGAATGGTTTCCAAAATTGCACGATCAATTGCCTGGAATAGATAGTTTTTCACCTTCAAATCATTCAGCCTTAGATCATTTAGCTTCCGTTGTTGTTGCGGTGACACAACAGCTCCTTTTTCCGATACATCAAATCTCGTTTCCATAAGATCCCAATACTCTTTGGACCTTAGGAAATTCTCCATCTACATGTTCCAGTGATCATAATGACCATCAAAGCAAGGTATGGCTAGCTGAACAAAGCTCTCTGCTAGTTTGTCAGATGGCATGGGTGCTTGCTACTGCAAGGAACAAAAGTTGCTGCTTTGGGATTTTTTAATTAGGCCTAATGGAGGCTCTTATACCAACTGTTGGAGAATTTGAAGCCTAAAGAAAAAATATCTGATCGTTGAACAAAAGTCTTCACTAAAAGACTTCAACTTGATTTAATTAAATAAATGAAAGTTTACAACTTAAATAGAAAAAAAAAAAAAAAAAAAAAAAAAATTAAAAATAAAAAAAAAAAAAAAAAAAAAAAAAAGCTTCTGCACATTGCAGATTTTGTGGAACCACATCCCATGTTCACAATCATGAAAGAACAGACTAACCATGAATCCTACAAACTAGAGATTCTCCTATAGACTAGGTAATACCAACCCACTAACTTTAGGCAACCACGTTTATTAAAAATAAACAACTTTAACATAAAGTTTAACATCTTGTTCATCATCTTTGCGCATCTCTGCACTCTTGTTCAGGTGTATCTTCTCCCTTTCTCAAAGCCCTAGCTGCGATTTCACAGCCCCATGAGCTTCTCTCTGGCCATCTTCCTCAGCTGCGTACTCCACTCATCATCACCCCAATTTAAAACCCATTTATTGATGATTAATTGGGAATTTCCTAGCAGAGAAGTCTGAAATCTTTCAAAATTCATAGAGTTCATAGTCGATCATGGAGCACATCATTCTAGGTAAATTCTGTGGATTTTTTGTTGTTAGGATTTTTCTTATCATAAGTTTTTACAGGGAAGTTTTGGTATATATTTTCTAACCGTGCTACAGATCTAAGAATAGATCTAGGTATCTAGGGTTCTAAAAAGGTGGACATAAACTGCAAATTGTTTTTGGGGGTGGTGGGGGAAGGGGGTGGTTGGTTTGTATGAATCTTTTAATTGCTGGGTGCTTAATTTTAAATATGTTATTTTCATGACTAGGGTGATGCTAGCTCCTCTGAATCTACAAGGGATTGTATCCTGCTTGCTTAGAGGAGTCTTGGGATGTATTTCTATTAAATATTTATGGGTTTTATGGTCGATGAATTCTTTACCAAGTTAAACTAAATGTAGGCAAACAGAGGGCTTGGTCTCACTGCACATATTATCAACCAATTGTATGGTTGTGAACATCATATCTTTCAGACCCTTGGTTCCTTTTTGTCATTAGAGTATAGAACGTGGAGGCTTTACCTTTGTTTTGTTGATTATAGGGGAGCAAATAAATGCTACAATATGACATTTTGTGAATAGCACCTTAATTTGATAGTACCAACAAAGCCATCTTTTCATTCTCGGCAATTCCGTACTTGTGCAGTTATTGGAAATTCAGGAGATATTTTGAAGATAGAGTTTGGAAAGGAAATTACTAGCCATGATGCTGTTATAAGGGACAATGAGGCTTTTGTTAATGAGGTAAACTGTTACTTTTAGGCTTACTCGCTTTAATGCCCCTTGAAAGTAACTTCAATTTTGACTTTGCCCCCTTTAACTTTATTCTTCCCACTTTGTCCCACGAACTTTATAAAATATCATATTTCGCCAAGTCTATTGCTTGCTCCGTCAAAAAAATTAATGTGGTGCTTATGTGGATGAACATTTGGTCTAGAAATGCCATGTGTAAAACAAAATTAAAATTCAATTAAAAACTAAAAAAAAAATTGAAAGAAATTAAAAAAACAAAGAAAAAACACCCAAACTCTCCCACCCACGACCTTCTCTCCCACTTTTTCCCAAACCCAACAGCCCACATCTCCACCATGGCAGAGCACCTCCACCGTTCTTCACCCCACCCTAGCTCCCACACCACGAAAAATAAAAAAAGCTTTTATTTTCAGATCGATCTAGAAAAACTCAAAGAAGAGAGAGAGAAAGAGATGGATGGAGTGGTCGCTGGAGGAGGGGAGGGCGGTGGCTGGGTTTGTTGTGAGTAAGTAGGTCATGGACTTATGAGGGTCGACTGGTTTTGCTTGTTGAAGGCTACAGTTGATTTGCTCTTCTGGTGTGTGGTGGCTTGATTGGGGGGGGGGGGGGGGGAGAG